>LNAC01000153.1:685319-768735 GCA_002007465.1 Ailurus styani
GAGGAAGAGGAAGAGGAGGAGGAGGAAGAGGAGGGAGGAGGAGGAGAAGAAAAAAAAGAAAGCAGCTTCAAGGAAACACCACTTCATTTGTTGACTGCAAGGCATGCCCTTGGATAATCACCCAGAGAGAGAGATAGAGCCAGACTTTGAATCCTTTAGACCATAAGAAAAGAAAAGGAAGGAAGAGGAGAGAATAGGGAGACACAAAAGGAGGAGGACGATATGGGGAAGAGATGGAGAAAGAAAAATAACAGGAAGAAGGAAATACGATTTATGCTCCTAAATCCTGTCTTATGAATAGTGCATACAAGGGGTGGTAACACAAATGAGGCCTGGCTTATAAAGAAACAAGACAAAGGGTCAGAATTTTCTGAATTAACAGGAGTGGTGTTTGTAGCACATTCGGGAGACTATGTGACAAGACTTCTATTTTCAGGCCTCACTATGAATTCATGATTTTATATAAGATGCACATCAACTTCCTGCTATTTTCTCTCTTCATATACACACATGCACATGCACACTTTTTTATCTTCACATGTATATATTTTAGAGGTGGCATTGTCTGCTAGAAACTTTTCTTATGCTTCACACTCAAAGTTCATAGTTTGGTGAAAAGGCCAGAACTGAAACCTGTTGTTTTTCTCCCTGCCCATTTAGTAAGGACTGTGCAATCTGTGGGTGCTTAGAAGCAGAGTCTGTGCTAGAAAGAACATGGGTCTGGGGTCAGGAGACTGGACTTCCAGTCCTTTGAGTTGTGGCACCCATTACTTGACCTGGACCTATTCTTTTTCTCTTACAACATCAGTTTTGCTCTTGTGGGAAGAATCCCAAATAAAAAATCTTTAAGATTTCTTCAGTTTTGACATCTTCTGTTGTCTTCTTTCCATGACTACTTTGGCCTTGAAAATGAGGTGCCCTATGGGCTGGTAGCTATGAGTGTGCTGTTGGGGTTCATGCAAAGGGCTCTAAGTGCAATATCTCATTTAATTCTCACACCAACCCTGCAAGAGGGTGTTGCTCTTCCATTTTATAGATGAGGGCCAGAATCTCAGAGAAATGAAGTTTTGATCATATTCCTTTACTGTAACTTTTGAAATGGCCCTACTTAAAGGACTGCCTTGATAGGATGTTCACAAGCATGGACTATATATAGATACCAGATGACTGCCTTTCTTCTTTCAAGTTCCCTATTATATGGTAGGTACTTTTGGAATACCCAGACAAATAAATAATAGCAATGAGCCATTTGTTGATTTCCTTTCCTTGGAGAAAATGTCAAGAGCGAAGTCCGTAGGCTGGGAAGTAAGAGATATAGATTTTATCTTTCTCTCAATAAAATCTGTTTGTCCTTCAGGAAAAAAATTCAGTCATTCCAACTGCAAATGAGGGAGAGAAGGGAATATGGCATTGATCTGGATAGTGCATTGGATAAGAGCACACCAAAGCTTTGGTGCTTAGGTTAAATTCTAAGGCCCTCCTTTCTAGATGTATGCCCTTTTGTAAGTTATTTAGCCTCACTTAAACTCAGTTATTTTAGCTATAAACTGGGAATAACATGAATTTTTTCCTGTAGGTTTCTTGTGAGTATTGAGTGAACTCATGCAGGTGAAAAAGTAGCATGGTCCCTGGTGAAGTACAAATTAACTATCATTATTATGCTCTTGATGAAAGTGTGAATAACACGGGTAGAATAGCTGATTTCTAAAAACTCTCCCTATTCTGTGTATGAGTCTTGAACCCTAGTCTCTGAGTCTAGTCATACCTCAAGGAAGGGCATTCTTGGAGAAGGGCTCAGCAGGTACACAGGATGGAAGCAAGAGAGAAGCTCATGCTGGGAAGTACGAAGGGCTCTATACAGCTGGAGCACTGGGCATGTGCCTATGCTGTGGGATGGAGGCTCAGTGAGAAGAGGGACTGGGGAAATAGGCTGGGGAGAATCATGAAGTGCCCTAGGTAGCAGGTGATGGAGCAAGCGCTATCTCCTGAAAGCAGCAGGGACCAGAGGAGCGTCAAGATGAAGTTAGCATTGTAAAATGAAGAAAGGCAGTGACATACATATGTCTACAGAGCATTTGCTCAGCTAATATGTTGGTTTTACTTCGATCGTGTGTTGATTTTGGGAATGATTTGGGAGGTTAGGCTTGAATGAGTGATGAGGTGTCCTGGGGGCTCTCCCAAACCACTTCTTGGCACTGCCACCGTGTGATTCAGAGGGAAGAGAGAGAAGCTGGACCCTGGGGGTGCCTGCAAAGAAGCTTCTGCGGTTATCTGTGGAGAGATGCTGTGAGCTGGACTCGGGCAGTGGCCATGGGCATGCAGAGGGCCAAGTCCCAGCCCACAGTGAGGTTGGAAGGGCAGCCTCTCTCAGCCTCTCTATATCTTGGCTGCCATGTCTGGACGTCATCCTTTGGTTCAGAAACCCAGTCGCTGAGGCTTTACCCACCCCAGGGGCTGCTCTGTGGACCCAAGGCCTAGCATAACACAAAGGACAATGAGCTCAGCTCCTGGGCCGTGGGGACCACTGCTTGCAGAACAAGCATGCCAGGTAGGAGTTTCTCAAATGCTCTTCCTCCTCCACCCCTTGATTTCGGGAATGCATAGAGAACCACTGTGGTTTGGATGTGAGACGTGGAGCACAGCAGCCAAATGAAGTCAGGCTGTCCGTCTGTTCTAAATTTAACTCCTTAACCACGTTTGGGCACAGTACCTTGTCTGAGGTTGTTTTCTACCCCAAATGTATAATGTCAGGGTGTGCCAGGGAGGGATGCGGGCAATGACGGCAGTGGGCCTAGAAGAAGAAAATACGAGCGGCCCCCGCAGCCAATCTGATTAGCGCCTACACTCCCACTGCACCCTCCACCCCGAAACCTCACTCGGTCACCAGTGACGGACTACAGGCAAGCCGCCTTCTTTAAACAGATTTTGACAAAATTACCATTTCAGAGTCTCTGTGCATCAGCGTGATTCAGTGCTGCTTTCCCTTAACTACTTTAGGAGCATAAAATTTGGAAAATATTAATAATTGCTATTTTAAGCATTCTCCACATAGAAGGCACAGGGCTAAGCATTCTCTATTTGTTATCTCCCTTAATCCTCACAGCAACCCTATGAATTAAATACTATTATTAGCTTCTTTATAGAGACTGGTGAAAAAACCTGACAGTGATTAAATAACGTGCCCAAGGCCTCACGGCTAACCAATAAGAAGAGTCCCAGACTTGAATTCAATATTATCTCAAACCGAATGGTACTGCACAGATTCCTCAGTGCAGGGAAGCAGGGAGATACCTGCACAGACCAGCTGAGCCAGTCTGCTACTCGTAGAGAAGTAAAATAAAATACCATAAAACGGTGAGGGCACCTGGGTGTCTCAGTCAGTTGAGTGTCTGACTCTTGATTCTGGCTCAGGTCATGATCTCAGGGTCATGAGATTGAGCCCCATGTGGTGCTCCATGCTCAGCACAGAGTCTGTTTGAGCTTTTCTCTCTCTGCTCCTCTCCCTGCTCAAATGTTCTCTCTTTATCTCTCAAAATAATATAAATAAAATAAAATAAAATATCATCATTCCATTATAGAGAGAGAGACAAGGAGGACCACAGATTAGTGGTGTGCCCTAAATCTCACAAGAAGTGAGCATAAGAGCAAGTACTGGAACCAGGATGCCTATCTCCAAGAAAATGATCCAGAATGAACAGCCAGTTTGCTGTCAGATATTAAAAACAAAACAAAAAAAACACAAAACTTTTTACTTTGAACTACTTTTAAACTTACTAAAAAGCTGCAAAACTAGGACACAGTTTCCATATATCCTCTAGGCAACCTTCACCAATGTTAACATCCTATATAAATACAGCACAATCATCAGAACCAGAAACTTAACATTGGTACAACACCATCAATTAAACTCAAGGCTTTACTGAAATGCCACCAGTATTCCACTCGTGTTTTTTTCCTGTTCCAGAATTCTATTAAGATCCCACATTACAGTTAGTCATTACTTCATTTTAGCTCCTAAAGAGTGTAATAGTTCTTTAGTCTTTGTCTTCCATGACTTTGACATCTTTGAAGAGTACTAGCCAGTTATTTTGTGGAAAGTCCCTCAGTTCATGTTTGTCTATGATCATACTGAGGGTAATACATTTGGCGCTTGAATGTCACCAAAATGATGCTATATACTCCTCAGTGCACCTTGTCATCGGGTTCATGCTATCTGTGTGTCTTACTGCTGATGATGTGATGTTACCCTTGGTCACCTGGAGGAGGTGCTCCACTAGAAAGCTGCTCTCCCCTCTGCCCCTGTGGTTGGCAAGTATCTTGGGAACTATATCTCTGAGATGCTATCTATCCTGTTTATCTCCAATCTTTCACTTACTGATTTTAGCATTCATCAGTAAAACTTGTATGTAGCAAACATCCCTGTGCTGTTTGCTTACTGTTCAATTTCAATTTCTTCCCTTCCATTTGTATTAATGTGAATTCCACTGTAAGGAAGGACTGTCCATTCAGTCCCATCTATTTATACAATCAAATATATTTTATGTCCTCATGAACTCATGGATATTTATTTTATTCTGTGGATTCTAATCCAATACTATCATTTTCTATTTTGTTGCTCAAAGTGTTCAGCTTTGTCCATAAGGAGTCCTTTATGGGTTTGCTGCTAAATATCTTGCATCACAGTGCTCAATGTTCTTTTCATTAATTGAAGCAGCTGCCTAAGACAGAAATAGGAATTATTTCTTGTTTTCTCTTTTTCTCTCATTTCTTACACCCTCTTCTACCTTCATCCTGTTTCCAAAGTCTGATAGTGTCAGCTAAAAAAAATGTCTTAAATTTCTCCTCATGGCTTCTATCCCATTTGGGATCCTTCACTTCTCCTTTAAACCGCTATGATCTCTTGGTCTTATTTTTTCCGGTCCCCTCCTCACTGCCCTCCCCCCAAATAAATCCTTTCCCACTTGGCAGATGAATTAATGTTCTGATAATGTGAAGATCAGATCACTCCCCTACAAAGGCTCCTGCTTGCTCAAGCTAAGGAGCACCAGTACTTAGCTTGACTTGCAAGACCATGATTTGGCCACAGTCAATTTCTTCGTTCCCATCTACTAGTCCTCCATCTGTTTTGTGATTCCACCTCTGAGTTCCTCACCTTTCTCACAATAGGGCATACCATTTCATGTTTCTGTGCTATTGCACATGCTATTGATTTTGCTTCAAATGCCCTTAATCTTGAAGAGCAGATAATAAAGGGGTTTATTCTCATTAGTGCTTTCTCTATTAATCTTGCAGATGTCTTAATACCCCAACTCAACAAATGTTGGAGAAGTTGTGGAGAAAGGGGAATGCTCTTACACTGCTAGTGGAATGCAAGTTGGTGCAGCCACTTTGGAAAACAGTGTGGAGGTTCCTCAAAAAGTTAAAAATAGAGCTACCCTATGACCCAGCAATTGCACTACAGAGTATTTACCCCAAAGATACAGATGTAGTGAAAAGAAGGGACTCATGCACCCCAATGTTCATAGCAACAATGTCCACAATAGCCAAACTGTGGAAGGAGCCAAGATGCCCTTCAACAGACGAATGGATAAAGATGTGGTCCATATATACAACGGAATATTACTCAACCATCAGAAAGGATGAATACCCAACATTTGCATCAACATGGATGAGACTGGAGGAAATTATGCTAAGTGAAATAAGTCAAGCAGAGAAAGACAATTATCATATGGTTTCACTTACTTGTGGAACATAAGGAATAGCATGGAGGACATTAGGAGAAAGAAGGGAAAAATGAAAGGGGGGATATCAGAGGGGGAGATGAACCATGAGAGACTGTGGACTCCGGGAAACAAACTGAGGATTTCAGAGGGGAGGGGAGTGAGGGGATGGGTGAGCCCTGTGATGGGTATAAAGGAGGGCATATATTGCACAGAGCACTGGGTGTTATATGCAAACAATGAATCATGGAAAACTACATCAAAAACTAATGATGTACTGTATGGTGACTAACATAACATAGTAAAAAAAATACCCGACTCAGAGCTGGTTTGCGATTTATGGAACCAATGCGGAATTCCTCACTCAACAGATATTCATTTTCACAACTATTTTCACAACTTCTTGGACATCTAATTTACATCTTCTGGAGGAGTGAGAAGAGGGTTTTGTGGGATATTTTTAGGTATTCTAGGTGAGTTTCAATCTTGTGGCAGAGCAAGCAGAATTGTGGACTGTGATGGAGGTTAAATCTTTTGTGAGTTGATCCCTCCTCCTTTTGTGGAATGACACCACCACCACTATCATTATCACCTCATCGTCACCATCATTGTCTCACTACCACTACCAACATCAGAGCTCAATGTGCTGTGATCACCATCACCAATAAAATCTGCACTAACATTATGACTGCTGCCGTCATCAAATTCAACAAAACTAAGCAACCAGTATCTTACCACTATCATCACCATTAACCACACCACTAAACCAACAAGAACTAGCCTTTCCTGACTGTCAAGAGCACTAAACATCTCCTATGTGCTAACTCATTTATCATGCATATACATATATACATATGTACATACATATTATACATATGTAGATCTTATATACAATATACACGCATGTAATTTGTTTTATGTATGAAGAAACCTCAAAATGAAGAAATTAAGTAATTTGTTCAAGATTACCTGATTGGTAAAAAAAAAAAAAGAAAAGAAAAGAAAGAAAGGAAGGAATAAAGGAAGGAAGGAAGGGAGGGAGGAAGGAAGGAAGGAAGAAAAAAATATTGGTAAGTGCTAGAAAGGACAGAAATGTTGGATGCAAGTACCGACTGAATTTAAATTCAACACTCATATTTTACAAGTGGGGAAAAAAAAAGAAAAGAAAAGACGGGAGGTTGAGAATGGCCCAAATCTTGCCCTTACTCTTGAACTACGTTCACTGTGCTACACAGACCTATTTTCCCCTCTGGACCGCAGTATTATTTTTCTTATTGCACAGTTTTTTGGGTGTTCTTTTCTTTTCTTTTTTAGCATCTGATACAGGCATGTATTCACCAAACAGACCAAAAGAAAATGAGCACAGAACCCCAGAAGAAGACTTAAAAAGTAGTAAGAATGTCCTTCCCAAAACTCCAAAACTAAACTTGACGACAAATGAATTATTTATTTTTATTCACTTGAATCCATCCCATTAACACTGTGAATTTAATGTGCTGTCTAAGAATGAACATGGAGGCATCACTTAGTCCCCCAGACTGTAGCTCAGCAGGCAAAAAAGAATTCTGAGTCCATCACTAGGGAGAAAGGGTAAAGTCTTTCAATATGATTGACACAGATGGAGAAGCAATGAAGCAGAGAAATGAAAAATGGTTACACCAGAGGGCAGAGGTAGATTTAGAGAGGCCCTTTAATCTCAGTGGTAAGAAAAGGTCTGGGCTTGAATGACATGGATTAGTTGTATATTTGAGGGATGAAATGGTCTGTAGTTTCTGAATGGTTTTCTTCCTCAGGTGAAGCACAGCCAGGTCTATGGGAGAAGGGGGCAAAGCTGCCACAAATTGAAGTGAGTTCAGAACTGGGGCTTCTGGGAATTAAACAGGGAGCGTGGGTTGGCCACAGATCCTCTAGTTAAGTTTCTGAGACATTCTGCTGGGCAGGTTATGAAATTCTGACAACACCCCAACCCTCCTCCTTTTGTAAATTCTGGGCTATGCTTACCGCCCCCCCCCCGCCGCCGCCCTTTGCACTTACTGTTTCTCATGTGCTCATTCTTCTGGACCCTGAAGTCCCAATGAGGCTAAAGTTAAGACTTAATTGCCTACTCTAGATTAACCATGAACACCTGGTCTACCATGTAGTGCTCCTTCATTTCTATATCCCTATTAGAGTATTAAAAATTACAAAAGTAGAAAATACAGCAAAAGTAGAGACAGAAGGATCGGACTTGATTCTAAAACGTACACGGAATGAAGGAAACACAAATCTACACACAATGTCTCATACTGATTTTGAGTCTTATTCAACATTACAGTTATCAATAGCTCAACCAGTTGTGCTTATAGCTTTCCGGTCCATGTTTCTCCATCTAACGTCAACATTTTCTTCCAGAAAACTTTACTGGTTCCTCATCTTGCTACCACCCACCAGAACCCTGCCTCAGTATTCTGGCCATAGTCAAACTTTGTACTGAATCTGTCATTAAGATAGTCAATGAGTATTTCTGTGACTCTATTATACCACCAGTACAGGGAGGAAGGAAGGAAGGCAGGCAGGGAGGGAGGGAGGGAGGCAAGCCAGCCAGCCACAGTTTGCTGTTATCAATGAGTTTATCTTAGGAAAAGGATATCAAATAATAATGAACTATAAAAATTCAAAGTATTCCAAGCATTGTGAAATAGAAGTAAAGACAAATTTTTGCTTGGAAATCTAAGCTGGTTGGGAGAGTACAATGGCTTTTTCTGTAATCACATTTAGATGCGAGATGAAGGATGAGTAGATCTCACCCATGTAAAAAGATAAAAACACGTTCTACGAAGAGTCAAAAAGCAATGCATAAGCTCAACAAATGAAAGAGGAAATTGGGGGAACTTCAGCTGTGGTTGTAGAACTATAAGGGTTAGGCAGAGTAGTAACCGTTGCAGGAGGACAGTAAGGCAAGGTGTAGGACACACAGGACACACAGGCTAGGTAAAGGACGTTAGACTCCAATCTGGCGCTGTAGTTGTGTTTAGGGGTTCCGTGCTTAGTATACCCATCCTACAGATAATAGCTTCTTAATAAATGCGAAGTTAAATCAGCTGTGAGAGGCATCAGTTGACTGAGAAGAATCCACTGAAGTGCTGCTCTTTATTCACTCCTCACCAAGATTCCTCTGCTGTAGCAGAGGTCTTACAGGGAATAGGAACGTAACTGAACCTCAGTTCTCTCATCTTTTAAACGGGGCATTATGACAATCCCAACAGGTATTGCATGAGCACATGACTCCTAGTAGGCACTGAGTAAAAGTTGTAATCTTTGTTTCCCTCCCATGCTTTTAGGTTTGGATATCACTGACTGTGTCATCTAATATAAGAGTATCGTAAATTGTAAGATAAGAGAATCACATCAGAAGATTCCCCAAGCAGACTGTCAAAATTAAATAAAAATATCACTAATAATTACAAACATATTATCATATACAGTTTATGTATTTTATACACTTTGTATATGATTTATTTATATACACAATGGAGGAGAGTAGAAGGAAGCAAATGGGCCTTCGTTAAAAGCCCAGGGGAACAAAAGGTCTTGTCATTTACATGTAGGAAAAGAGCAACCTGGAACCCAATAATGCTTCAGACTGAATTCCAACACTAAATGCTCTAATCCTAACAGCCTCTTCCAGTTGAAATATTTTGTCTCCATTAGGTCTGTAAAACCTGGCTTTCCTTGTATCCAATCCCTTAGCAAATCATTCTGATTTTATCTTCTGAATCCCTCCCTCTCATCCCATTTGTTCTCCTCTTCATCTATTTGCTGTTGTCACGACCCAGGGTCTCATGGCCTTTCCCTAGTCTCTCCACTTTGTGTTTTTCCTCTCAATCGACTGCTCTACTTTGCCTAGTGAATCTTTCCATATCCCGCTCTGGTCTTTACCAAAATTAGTCTGTGCTATAGAGGAGGTTATAAAGCCTCCTAGGCCTGAAATCCCAGACCCTTCACAACTGTTTGTTTTGCCCTGCCAACTCTTCTTTCCTTTCCCTAAACTTGAGCCAAAATAATAGGCACACAGATCGACAGAACAAAATAGAAAACTCAGAAATGAACCTAAACTTTAACCAGATTATTGCCTTTGTTTCTTACACCTGCTCTTTTGATCAAACAGCTCCCTCTGCCTGGATTTCTCTCTGGCCCCTGCCTCAAACTCAGCTCCTTTACATCCTCAGCTCAAATGTCTCTTCTTCCATGAAGACTCCAAAGATTATCCAACCTTACCCCCAAATACCACCCTCAACTTTCCAGCTGGAAATGTCCTCCAAAGTCTTTTTCTTTCTCATACAGAGTGTTGAGTTATTCAAAAAATTCATCTGTGGCAATTTCTTGTTTCTGATTTTACACTATGATCCCCTAGAGGACAGGAGCTATATCTCATTCCTCACATTATCTTTAGTGCCTAGCCCAGCGCCCTGACAAACAAGAGCTCAATATCTCCTGTGGGAATGAGTTGGTTATTCTGAGTCCTTTCTGTAAACTGCAGTAAAGAGAAAGTCTGTGAAGAGAGCCGAAGCTAGTTCTGACAGATACAAGAATAATCCCCAAATAATAGTAATTCATAACATAATTTAGACAGAGAAACGAGAAACCCAGAGAGGGTTTTCTCCCTTAATGTTTATCTTTGGAGGCCTCGTGTGCATTATGGCTATGAGAGTCTTGGTCTTGCTCAAAATTGTTTTGTTTTTCTTCTTTTTCCTGGCCCTCCCCCACCTCACTTTCTTTTTACAATGTTCTTAAAAAGTTGAGAATGGTTTATCTTAGCATTTGTAAGTTTATTTGTGGATGCAATTGCGAAGCTCATCATGTCAGTTTTATGAGAAGTCTGAGTCCATTGTCCTTAGAAAACGAAAATGATTAACATTGATTTGTTTTGTTACCCAATTGTTTAAATTATAATAACTCCCCATCAGGGTTTTTTAAGTACAGCTGTGTTTATGGATTAAGATCTACTGACTCAAATATTTACAGTGTTCCAAAAATTACGAGAACATACAGTGTCAGGAATTTTCCATAGGCTGCTCCCATGAGCTGGAGTGGGTTTCTGTTCAACTTGAAGAGAAGACTTTAGACAATTTCAAAGGCCATCAACAGGTCTATGCAATTGCATCCCCAGATAGGCACCAAATGGAATATCTCTGGAGAAGGGAAACATTGGCCAACATGGCCACATTCACAGTCATCCATTATGGTATTAAAGGAGCAGGCATAGAGTGCTTAAGTCCCTAAAACTATGAAGGACAGACCCTATTAGCCTATAAAATCTAGCCTGTTGCTTTCACTTAATTCTATATTGCTTCAAGATGCCTCTGCCTTAATATATTTAAAGTTCAAGTGGCCTAGAGTGGGAAGAGAACTCTACCATTTTCTAGTTCTATGACCTGAGACAAAGTACTTCATCTTTCTGGACTTTATGTCCTTACCTATGGAATAAGGGTACTTCTGGGAAAATGAAGAGATAGCATGATGTACATACACATGTTCAATGAACACTCATTGGCTTCCTTCTCCTTGAAAATATTGGCTTAGAAGTGGTATTTTTCTCCTAGAGGAAGATTTTAAAGGGTAGAAAGAATATTGTGTTGAAATATGGAACTGAGGGTTCCAGCTCGTCTCTGTGGTCACCTTGCCATGGACCTCAGTGAATCCACTTTTCCTCTCTTGATCCCATCATGTTATCTTTATCATGTTATCTGTTATCTTGTGCTCAGGGACAGGCTACTTTATGGCTGGGACTGTGCCTTATTTGGCCTTGTATGCTGTGTCGCAGTGCAAAGTCTATGGTAAAAGGGGTTTGTTGAAGAAGCTGGGAGAAGGAAGAAGGGAGAAAGGAAAATTCAAAGGAAGAAAAGGGAGGAAAGAAAGAATGAAGAAAATAATTTACAAATCTGGGATAAGCAAACTTTTCCTAATCCATAGGACAGTTTGAGAGAAAGAAAACACACACATACATACACTATATTGAACGGTAAAATCACAAAAATAACCTATCAAGATTTTTATTGTACTTAGTTTAAATACCACATTCAGATTTATTATCTAATTTGATCCTGCAAAGTCCCTTGAACTAGGCTGGACAGGGATAATTACCCCCACTCAATGAGGGGTTAAACTGATACTCAGATCACTGAAATGACTCACCCAAGGTTATATGGGTAAATTGTGGATTTGCACTATGGCCCCTGTTTCCCAACTCGAAATGCAGAGCTCTAGCTAATACACTATGTAACTTAGATGCACTGTGAAAATTCAGAAGAAAAAAAAAACCCCACACAAATTTAAATTAAAATAACAAGAAAGAAAACAGTGAGGAATTACATGTTAGATAAATCAGTTATCCAAGTGTTAATGGTCTAGAAAGGGAATTAGATTCAAATAAAAATTTCCAAAGAAACTGGCAGAACATAATACTTCTCCTAAAACACTAGACAGATGCTAACTTTTACTGTTTGTAGTATTCTGATAGAGGGTTTGTAGTGTTCTGATAGACAGGAAGACATTTGAGGTCAGACTACTCTTCAGTACCAGCTCAGCTTCTTATCCATGCTGTGACCCTGAATCATGTGAACTTTGAGGTTCAGTTTTTCAGTCTGTAAGTGGAATTAATAATACCTGCCTCATACAGCAGTTATGAAGCTGAAATATAATAATCTATGGAAAACATAATGCATGTTAATAATATGGCCATTACTACAGGAGGGAGAAACATTATCTCTGAAAACATCCTTGCATGTCTGGGATGAAGACAGATTCTGTTCTGCCATACTGGCGTTCTAGTTGAGAACTGTGCCTTGTCCTGACATTCTCTCCATAGCTTTATAAGGACAAGCATAGTTCCTGACAATCCACCTGACAAGAGATATAGTCCCGAAGAATGCTGAAATGTGGGTAACCCCCTCATGGGAACATTCTGTGTCTGGCAGCAAGAAAGGCTTACAGGGTGGCAGTACAGGCTTGTTAAACCTCACTTGTACCAAGTACCTCATCTTTCTGGAGACACTCTCACCCGAGTTCCAGCTAACATCCTAGTCCTTTTCTGGCTGCCTTTTGTATCATTCTGTGTCAGCTTCTGACTTCTTTATGAAAGTGAAACCCACCTGCAAAAATTTAATTCATTCATCTGTTGTGGTAATCATTCATTTATCCAAACTATCTTGACTGCTTCCATGTGCTTGATTCCACGTTGCTTTTGTACATCAATTATGAATTGAAGGCAACTGAAGGGTCACTGAATTCTCATCCTAATAGCTAAGGCCCTAAAGATAACCTGGTTAAAGGAAATATTGAGACTGAGTGAAAGAGATCTGAATCTGAATTCTCATAATTATCTCTATGGGCCTCAATTTCCTCATCTGGTGAGGTGATCTCTTAAGAGCTCCTGGAAGGACTAGAGAGAGACATGTTTAATGTACCCATCAGATAATAAATATTCATCACATGTCTCTTTTTCCTTGACATAACTTTTCAGAGGAAAAGAGAAGTGGTTGTATTAAAGGAGGTGATAAAAAGTCTAAGGAGCTGGCTAAGATATTAATCTCTCATTTGGCATGTGCACTGTTATTTTTGAATGAATGATTGAAAGAGTGAAAGTCTCCAAGGCTCTTATTGTATCTTTACTTTTTTGTCTTCTTCAGCACTTCTACAAAAACACTGAATAAATGTTGAATTGTAGAGAATTTATATATCTTGAGAACCAAGGAATTATATTTTAGATAGATAAGGGCCCACAGAAATGGTCCAGTACATCCCCATTTTTCCAGGCAGGATCAACATGACATACTTAGAAAGGATAATTTAGGAGATGTTAATGAAGAGATGATTTACAATGAAGAGATGATTTACAAAGGCATGAATAGAGTCTGAGGAACTGAAAAGAACTGGTATACCACCAAAAGACTGGCAAGAGCACCCTTAGGCCTGAGGGGGTGAGAAGAGGGAACGGTGTTACTAGAGTCTTGAGAAAGCAGACTATGGTTGTAGGAGATAAACTCTGACAAACCTCTGAGGGGCTGTGGTCTTCATATAAAGGACTAGTCACTGTTCACATGAGGCCTGACAGGGATTAGAAGAATGAAAATCCCAATCTCCACCATCTCCCTTTCTTCAGTCTTTTTCAGTGCCTTCCATTGGTGAAACGCAACTGACCATCAGTGAGCAAGGGACCTCAATGATACAGCACACAGAGGTCAGTCTGTTAGGTCAGAGAACAGAAGGGAAAAGGGAAAATGATGGTGATGCACACAAAGAACAGTCAACAGACACATCATAACTGAGGGAAAATTGAAGCTTGAGGAAGAATGGTGACTTGCCCAAATGAAGGCTCATTAGCAGAGCTGAGAGGACAACTATGCTTCTCCAGAGCAGTTACTTTGTGGCAGGCACTATCCACATGTTTTTGCTTATATTAATTAACTGACTGAATTCTTACATCAATCTATAAAGTAGCACTCATAGCCCCCAAGTGAAACTGAAATATTTCACATTAAGTTGTTCTTGATCCAGTTACATAAAATGCCAGAAGCATTTAATCAGAGCTCATGAAATGTTGATAGAGGAGGAAAAACTGGAGTAGAGAAGAGAATGAAATCCAAAATGCCAAACCTCTCCATCTACTAGAGGGCTGGGCATTAGTCACGTAATGGAGCTGTAGTAGAAAGGACAAGGGTTCCCCAAAGATGTCTGTGTCCTAATCCCTGGATCATGTGACTGTGTTACATTACGTGGCAAAAGAGACATTGCAGATGTGGTTACAATTATAGGACAATTATCCTGGTTTATCCAGCTGGATTTTTAATGACATGAGCCCTTAAAAGCTGAGAACCTTCTCCAGCTAGAAGCAGAAAACTTGAGGCAGAAGGGTAAGTCAAAGAAATTTCAAGCACAAGAACTGTCCAAAAACAGTTGCTTGATCTATGGTCCAGCCACGTGCAAGGACTAGAAAAAGGCCTCTAGGAACTAAAGGTGGTTGACACCTGAAATTCTTCCTTACAGCCTCCTGATAATGGCTCAAACCAGCCAGCACCTTGATTTCAGCCTCCTGAAATGTGGAACAGAGAAACAGCTGAGTCTACACAGATGTCTGATCTAGAGAACCATGAGATAATAAATGTGCATTGTTTTAATCTAGTTTGTAGTAGTTTGTCATGGCAGCAAATATAACAGGGGTACATGTAACTTGCACTGGATCGCCAGGAGCTCTGAGTTCTGTGAACCCATTCTTTTTCAAGCTCCTCATTGTACAGAATTCTATGCTATGATATTTTTGTCAAATATTGCTTGGACCCACTAGAGTAGCCCAAATTTAAAGAAAAAATTGACAACACTACATGTTGGTAAGCATGTGGAGCAACTGGAACTCTCATACACTGTTCATGGGAATGTAAAATGGTACAACTAGGGCGCCTGGGTAGGTCAGTCAATTGAGCCTCTGGCTCTTGTTTTCAGCTCAGGTAATGATCTCAGGGTCCTTGGATTGAGCCCTGAGTTGGTCTCCATGCTCAGTGGGGAGTCTGCTAAAGATTCTCTCTCTCCCTCTCCCTCTGCCCCCCAACAAATAAATAATCTTCAAAAAAAATTTTAAATAGTACAACCACTTTGGAAATATTTGTGGCAATTTCTTATAGAATTAAACATAAATGTATATTGTGAACTAGTAATCGTACTCTTTAGCATTGACCCAAGAGAAATTAAAACACATGTCCACACAACAACTTTTACATGAATATCCATGGAAGTTTTATTCAAAACAGCTAAAAACTGGGAAAAGCCTGGGTTTACATTAACAGAAGAATGGGAGAATAAACTGACAAGTTCATACTATAGAATACTATACAGAATGTCCAAGATAGGCAAATCCACAGAAATAAAGCAGAATAGAATAGTGGTTGCCAGAGGCTAGGAGCAGAAGGGAAAGGAAATGAGGAGTGACTGCTAAAGCATACAGGATTTCTTTTGGTAGTGCTGAAATGTTCTGGAATTAGATGGTAGTGATGGGCACATAACCTTATGAGTATTGTAAAACACACTGACTTATGCAATTTAAAGAAGTGAATTTATAGTTTATCAATTGTATCTCTATTTAAAAAACAGCAAAAAGAAAAGAACAGATTACAGAATCATAATACATAGGTAAATCTCAAATATTTAGGCATCATGAAAGCAACTATACACAAAAGAGTATATGCTTTATAATTATGCTGATATGAAAGTCTGGAAAAGGTAAAATTAAACTATGGTGGAAACAATTTAGAAGAGTGCTGGTTTCTAGGATGATGGGGTGGAGATTGACTATGCAGTGCCATGAGAAAACTTTCTGGTCTGATGGTGATGTTTTGGTAATGTGGTGGTAGTATCTTGATAGGAGTTTGCCTTTGTCAAACCTCCTCAAATGGCACACTTAAGATTAATGCATCCATTACATGTGAGTTTCACTCCATAAATAAATACTGAACTCCAATAAATGGTATACAGACTAATGATTTAGAAGAGAAATACTGATGTTTGCAACTTAATTTGAAATGTATAGGAAAAAAACCCACTACGTCATCAATTAAACAGAGGGATGAATGGATATGTTATAAAGCAAGTGTACTAAGATGCTAACTGTAGAATCTAGAACACAGGCATATAGTATTGACTATAAAGTTTTTATAACAGTCCCTTATGCTTGAAATATTCAGAGTAAAGTGTTAGGAAAAAAATACTTCTTGATCTCTACTTGGATATCTATAATGATGGCGTACTCATCTCGTAAGACAGTCTATATTACTGTTTATCAGTTTTTGAGGTCAGAATTGCTTTCCAGATATCCAGTTTTTGCTCTACTTCCAGCCAGTGGTCTTTGTTTCATCTTCTGGGCCAACAGAGAAAATCTAATCCCCAAACCTTTCAGAGGCTATCTGAAGTAGACTAAGAATATGGGCAATGGAGTGTGCCCAGAGCTGGGTCTGCCGCTTGGGCCTCACTGCTGTAAGTGTGGTTCTTCTATCAGCAGCATAAACATCACTTGGGAGCTTATTAAATATGCAGAATCTAGGGGCACCTGGGTGGCTCAGTCAGTTAAGCGTCTGACTCTTGATTTTGGCTCCGGTCATGATCTCAGGGTCATGAGACTGAGCCTTCCTCCCCTACACCCACCTCTCTCTCTCTCTCTCTCTCTCTCAAAAAAAAGAAAAAATGCAGGGCACCTGGGTGGCTCAGTGGGTTAAAGCCTCTGCTTTCGGCTCAGGTCATGATCTCAGCGTCCTGGGATCTAGGCCCGCATCGGGCTCCCTGCTCAGCGGGGAGCCTGCTTCCCCCTCTCTCTCTCTGGCTGCCTCTCTGCCTACTTGTAATCTCTCTCTCTCTCTCTGTGTGTCAAATAAATAAATAAAATCATTAAAAAAAAAGAAAGAAAGAAAAAATGCAGACTCTCAGGCCTCATCCCAGACCTACTGAACCATAATCTGCAATTGAACAAGATCCTCAGGCACATGAATACAAGTCAAAGTTTAAGAACTTAGCCAGGACAATCAGGCAAAAATATAAATGGGGCTTGTGCCAGGGTAGTAGCATTAAGGGAAGAGTGCATTCAAGAGAACTGAGACATATTTAAGACAGATAAGTTATAAAACTAAGTTAATTGAGTAGGAGTGATGAAGAATAAGGGGAATCAAGGATGGTCCAGAATTTTATAGTATGAGTGACTGGGGATGTAAAGAGAATCTGGACCTGAAGTATACACAAATCTGCTGCTTTCATGGACATGAATACAAGGTCAGACTCACAGGAATATGGTAGTCCTTAGCTGTTTTGCCCTTTGAGCTTTTCTTTGATATCTCCTCTCAGTATAAAACATGTTTCTCCCAGTCTGGTGCTTTTATGAGCAAAACTCTTGGGACCCTCTCTGCCATGGATTTGGCCTTGTTTTGCTCATCCAAACAGTGCTTTCTGAATGAATAATATGGCTTCCTTTCCATTTTCTGCCGCCTCCTTCCAATTACAAAAGCACAACCACCAGTGTTTTAAGTGTTTTTTTTTAAAGGTATAGATCAATTCATCAATATTTCTAAATGAGACTTTTACACAACAGAATGTCTGCCCAGGGACTAGGGTTCTGCTTTCTTAATACTGATGATCTTGGTTACCAGGACTTTCTGGAGGGTCTTTTGTTTTGATGTTGTTCTAATGAACACATACCACTATTTTCCAACTCAGAGCAAATGTCCAGTAACATGTCCCATCCTCACCCTTCATAAGCCCTTCACCAATTCTGCAACTTCTATTAACTCTAATGGTTCTTGCTGGTGGTGAATGTTCCCTCTGAGCATGCTGGGAGCTCAACTAATTGGGCCTACTTCATTGTGATCTGAAATAGCACTGGAGAGAGTAGCGACCTAGGGCTGACACCTGGTTATCTCATCCTTCAAGAGTCAGCTCAAATAGCTCAAATAATGTATGCTTAGTGAAGCCCTCTCTAACTTCCCTACCTACCTCTAAATGTGGCTCAGGCAGTTAGGAATCTCCTGGATTATATATACACTTCTGTTCTAATTGTAGAGGGGGAAAAAAAATACACATTAACGTAACGGCTGGCACAGTAATTTCTCCTGGAGTGGGAAATGTTTTGTCTATCAAAGTACATGATTAACATCTTGGGATGGAAAGTGAGACCCCAGGGGCATGGTTAGAGAAAGTCAGGAAATACGAGTGACACATAATTGTTCAGTATTGAAAAGTCAGTGAAGTTGAGGGACAGAAGAGAGGGGGAGAGGAAATGGGCAATGTCGGAAGAGAATGGAAACGGACTCCTGGGCACATATGAACCTTGAACTCAGGTCACCTGAGTACCAGTAACTGATGACACAATTAAAGTTGTCTGCCTCTCCCTGGACAAGAAAGGGCATGAGAAGTCTTTATGGAAATGGCACCATGAACATCTACACACATGTGTAAGTCCAACAGCTCACTTACCCAAAGATAACTATTTCTAACACAGCCCATATGACCTAGGGATAGAGTGAAAGGCTTCTGAGAAACTGACATAAAAATTATATAGTGGTGCTTGGGTGGCTCAGTCAGTTAAGCATCTGACTCCTGGTTTCATCTTTGGGCATGATCTCACGGGTTGTGAGATTGAGTTTGAAGATTCTCTCCCTTTGCCCCTCACCCCGTAAAATAACTCTCTCTCTCTCTTGCCCAAATAAATAATTCTTTAAAAAATATATGTGTGTGTATGTGTGTGTGTGTGTGTGTGTATATATATATATATATATATATATATATATGCCACATATATATGGCGCATACACACACACACACACGGCAACCCCCGATGATAATGCATCTCTATTACTGATAGAGCTTTCACAAGGCATCAGGAACTTTGCAAAGAGGTTCCCATCATACATTATGTCTTAAAATACTTACAAAATTCGCATGCATTCTTCCCATATTCCTGATATGGAAACAGAATCTTGGAAGGCTAAATAGATACCAAGCTCTCTGAGTAAGAATATGAGAGATCTTGGACTAGAACTCTGATTCTGAAAAGTCTATTCTTCACCAAGTATCCTTAACAGAACACATCTTCCTATGGATAAATAAAAGTCCCTACTAAACCAAGTCTTTGTCTTTTAACTATAAAATAGCCCCTTGGGTTCCAGAGTAGAGCTTATGTACTCTTAAATTATGTAATAATTTGGTGACGTGTGGCTATCTAGTTGATTTATTAAAACATTCCAAACTAAAAAGTTAATGAGGAATAGGGGTGAGGAATCTAAAAGGGAGACTCACTGACAACCTCAACTAGTGTTGGGAAACTGGGCACCAACGTGTGAGGACAAGAACAGAAACAAAACAACAACAACAACAAACCACAACCCAAACAAACAGAAACAATTGGTGTAAGAAAACCGAACTCTAAGTGAAGCAGTTTGAGTCCTTACTATACTCTGGTACACAACATTGCTGGGAAGAGTATTAAAAATAAATCACGTTACTTATAGTTCCCATTTTGAAGTAACATGAAAGAATAAAATGTTTTCTCTGGGGACAGTAATTCAACACGAATGGCTAAAATAACAGTGTGTGAGGAAACAGCTCTACGATGGAGAGAGACTTTAAGTGTTCACCTTGCTAGGCACATATTAGTATTCTGACCTGTGACTTCACCATCCTGTGTTATTTTGCTCCTCTCTACATATTATACTACTTGTATCTATTTCTGAGGGTCCTTGGGAACAGGAAACTGATGACACATCTAACATGCTTGGTCCATAGATTATGTTCAACACAACTATATTAAATTACATCGAAAGACAGCTCTGGTATCCAAATGGAAAAGTTGTGGCATTTGGAAGAGTTTTCCAACGTGGAGTAGGTTTGTCTGAAAATGGTACGTGCAAGGAGTATTAGGAGGAGAAAACAGGATGGGGCTTTCCCCCTCCTGTGTTATCTATCTCCACTCTGTGGAGAGAGCCATAATGTGTCAGATATACTAGCACTCGCTCTTCATATCCCAGCCAACATTGCCCAGGAGACAGAAATAGCATTCATCGAAAGCCGCAATTACCTCATTTCACTGGCCCGTTTGTGCAATATGTGCCTTGCTTCAGAGTGACTGCACAGGGCCAAAAGTCCAGCAAACAGAGCCGTTGCTTGTCCAAGAAATGGCCCTGCAAACAGGAGAGGACGGCATGTTCCCTGAGCAGATTGGGACCCTTGGCTGTTTCGCGGGTGTTTTTGTTTTTCAGGCCAGAAACAGTGTCTGAAAACTCCTGGGGATTTCCCAAACCCCATTCGTCAGGCGGCCAGGCTTCCTCTGACATCATCTCTGAGTGATGGGGTGCAGAGAGGGGGTCACACACAAGGCAGTCCCGGGACAGCTTTAGCACGATTGCGGGAAATTAGAGAGCTAGTGCCAGAGTGGTCAGGAAAACAAGGAGAACTTTCTGAAACAGTGCTTGGCAGACAGTGGACATTCAAAAAGTAGTCCTTGAATGAAACACTGAGGGAGTAAATGATTTTACCTCCAAATCATGCATCCAACATATGGGAGAGTTGAGATTTCAAGGGTGACTAACTGTCCTTGTTTGCCTAAAGCTAAGGGATATCTGTGAATATGTGACTTTGGGTACTAAAATCAGGGAAGCCTTAGGCAAACTCAAAGGAATTTATCTCCTTAATTTCAACCCCGGTGTGCCTGACTCTAAAGATCATGCCTTTAAACATAAAATCTATTCTCACGGAGACTTGAGTTTAATAGCAGAATTAAAACAATGGAACAGACAACTATCATATAAGCTGAAAGGGCCTACTTGCTTGGGAGAAGGAGTTAACAACTTAGTCAAACACCATTCACCAATTACCATCACTCCTCCTTTCTAAATATACTCCCAATTTTTTTTTCAGGAAATCCTTCTATTAAACATGTGCTTCAGTGAGCCAGTCATAGAAACTGTATTCCCCTTACCAGTGAATGGTTTAGAAACAAGCATGTGACATAATTTTGGCCAATGGAACATAAAAAGTCTGATGGTCAGATTCTTGGAAAGGTTTCCTTGTTCTTCAAAAGAAACCAACATCAACAAAAGCTCTTTCACCCACTGGGCATAGTTATGTTTGTAAGTGACACTTAGAACTGTGGTGGCTGTTTTAGATTCTACCCAGAGAACTAAAGCTAGGCTGGAGGATGGGAAAAGTGAAAAGGACCTGAGTCTTTCATGACATGTTGAGCTATTAAATTGACCCTATAAGCCATCTTACTTTGTAACTTCTGAGACAATTCATTGTCTTTATTACTGAAGCTATCTGAAACAGGTAGGTGTTGTGTTATGCAGTCAATAATATCCTAGTGGATTCAATATCCAAATGTGATATGCCATCAGAGGAAGGAGACACCATACCATGGTGCCAGGGAAGGCTGCTTTAAGACTCTAACACTTGCACTATGCTGTGGAGGAAGGATATGCTTTCAATTGGCAAAACCAGTCAAAGGAAACAGAACTATTAAAATTACAGAGAACATATAGCTCTGGGTAGAACTGAAGAAAAGCAAGGAGACTAATTTGGCTAAAGCCTGGGCTTATGGAAGTGATTAATGGAACAGGAAGCAGGAAACATACTCAGGAAGTACAGCATGGAAGACTTAAAATTCCAAGCTAAGTAAACTAGATTCCCCCACAGATGATGGAGAGTTACAGAGATAGATGGCTAGAATATCATTGTACTCCTTTCCCAAATTACTGCTGGCCACTGTAATTTCTCCTTCATTCAGATTCACTTAATATTTAGAGCCACAATTCTCAACATTAGAAGCATATTATAATCACTTGAAAGTGATTATAATCACCTCTCTCTATATATATGTATATATATATATATATATGGTATGTATATATGGGAGCATGGTATATTGCTCTGGAGAAAGGTTTGGACGTTTTGTTTTGTTTTTTTACTTTTCGTTAAGCTCCTAGGTGATTCTGAAGTGCAATCAAGCTTGAGAACCACTAATGGGGCCATCTGTAATTTTGTATATTTACACCTTACTTTAAAAAACTCTTCTAGAATTAAAAATAAATAAGTGATTATATTAAAAATAGTAATAATACTGGCTTAAAAAAACTTCAATAGTATCAGTAAAAACAACGTACACATTGAAAAAAAATTCTACTAGAATGTCAATTTGGAAGACATATTGGAGATTTTCTAAGTAAACAGTTTTTAATTTTGGGCTAATCACTGTCCACCTAGCTCTAAAATAATGTAAAGGCACTGGAAACTCTAAAGGGCCATAAAAATGCACTATTACCACCACCACCATTATCATTTTAATTGGGATTAAAAGGAAAAGTATAGAAGTTAAATGATTTGTCCAAAATCAACCTACCCATTAGTATCAGACTGGGACTAGAAACAAGGTTTCAAAATCATTTACCTAGTATTCCTTCCATTAAACAGAGTTGTTTATGTTTCAATTATGCATATTTCCCCAAATATTCTGCAATTACTCTTGGAGTAGAAAACACGTGTTCCATTTCTTTGCACCCTCCCAGCAATATCCTCCCACTGCAACTTTCCTGGGTAACTACTTCTTATATAATTAATTAAATCTCACTTATCCAGTGTTTCCAAAACAGTAGTATACATCAGAATTACCTAGAGGGCTTGTTAAAACACAGATTTCTGGGCCTCACCACCACAATTTCTAATTCAGTAGGTCTGAAGTGATTCATATTCATAAAATATTCCCAGGTGAGGTCTATGCTAGTAGTCCAGAGGCCACACTTTGAGAATCACTACACTTGTCCAATACCAGAGATGGAATTTTCTGTCTCTTTTTGTCTAAGAAAAGCCATTTTCAGTCAAGTAAAACTGGTTTGTATCCTAGCTCTGGCACTTCCTACCTGTGTGACTTGAGCAAATTACCACCTCTATTTAAATCTTTGTTTTCAAATCTACAAAATGGAGTTGCTAATATACTTAGAAAGTTGACTAATGACAACATAACATGCCTCGTTCAGTGGTTGTCATATAGAAAAGACTCACTGTTTCATAGCTCCTTTTGTTGACTTTCCATTGACAATCTACTTTTCCCATGAAGAGAGATGTTGCCTGGCTCTAGCTGTAGATTCATGATTCCTCTTGTAGTTGGCTCTCCTTCAATGAGCTTGAGTTTACACTTCTTCCACCAAATTACTAACACACATATGGAGCCTATTTCTAGGAAATGTTATGCAAATCATTTCAAAGGGGGAAAATATGATAGGCAAATTATGTCAATATTATCCTCAAAGCAGTATTTTGGAGATAAAACCTACCCCATATGTTCTGTTTCACTTACTTTGGCATTTTTAACAGTTTAACCATACCAGCTGCTCCTGATCACTAATTGCCTGCAACATTAAACAATGGATGCATATCAGTTCCTGGACTTTTCCTTCTGTGGCAACCTCAGAACTTCCAGATATTTATGAGTTTCTCCAGGTCGCTTCATTCCTCTCATGCTAAACTCTGTCAGTCTATGACTGAGCAGAAGATGGAGTAAGACAGATGAAAGTGACCTTTGGCATGAGCCTTGGTGAAACCAGAGCAGTAACAGATGGGGTTCCAGACCCTAAGACAATCTGGATCCACACACAATCTTTCCATGATTCAAAAGACCTTGACTAGGTTTCCCTTACCACTCCTGGTTGATGGGTAATTTTCCATATGAACTGCTGGGACCTTCATTAGAAATTATGTACCTCCATGCACCTTGTCATCCATGCTAGAAACTTGGAATTCATTGTTGGTTCTTTTCTGATCCACCATTTCAAGTCATTTTCCAGGTTCTATCAGTGTTTTCACTTAAACTTTTGACTCTGTTCTCTCATTCTCTCAATCTCTACTGTTCCTACACAAGCCACCATCTTTTTTTTTTCCTTTTAACTAGGATTTCCACACCATCATTTCAACTAATACTTCTTGACTAATATTTCTTGACTTCTTTTGAATCCCACTCCACCCACACCTCACCCCAGTTGGAATGATCTTTCTAAGACAAAAATGTTATCATGTCATTCTCTTAAATCCCTTCCCAGTGACTCCCCATTGGTCTCAGAAACTGAGTCAAATCTCATCATCCTGACTGACTCTACATCTTCCCTGTCCAATATGGTACCCATGAACTACATGTGGATATTTAATTTACATTAAAATTAATTAAAATTATATAAAATATAAAATAAAGTTCTTCAATCACACTAGCCACATTTCAAGTGCTCAACAACCATGTGTAGCTAGTAGCTACCATTTTAGAGAATAAAGATACAGAATATTTCCTTCATCACAAAAATTTCTATTGGAAAGCCATGCTACAAATACTGAATACTGGTAAACATTATTTCTCTTATTGAAATGCTATTCATGGCCGTCACATGGGGAAATGGTGCCCGCAAGTACTGCTGAAGGAAATATAAAGTAATGTGAGCATTCTACAGTGCAACCATCCTCAACGAAATTAAGAATGTTTATATGCTCCAGAGAATTCTCACACAGCTTTCAGCGGGAATGCAGTCAAGGATGTTTGTCACAGTATTATTTTTGCTAACAGGCTATAAGAGAAAATTGAGTGTTTGTGATCAGGGGACTGGATGAAAAAAAAAAAACAAAGACGCAAATTTACAGAATACTGTGAAGCAGTCAGAAGCAAATGACCAGATGCACACATACCTATCTTAAAAACATAGTATTATACTCTTACTATGGAATGTTATTCAATAGTAATGATTTAAAAAAATATTAATACATGTAAAACTTGGATGAATCTCACAGATATTGAGTAAAAACAAACAAAAAAAGCCAGACATGAAAGAGTACATATTGTACAATTCCATGTTTATAAAACTCACTGAACGTCCAAACTAACCTATGGTAATAGAAATCAGAACACTGGCTAAATATAATTGGGGGATTTACTGTAAAAAGACAGAGAGAAACTTTCTGGGGTGATGGAAATGTTCTGTGTTTTGATTAGAGTGTCCATTACATGGGAATATAAATTTGTCAAACTCGTTTAACTGTATGCTTAAGATCCGTGTATTTTACTGCATGTACATACACCCCCTTAGAATGTTATTTAAACATACAGTTTTAAAGGGAAAAAGATAAGTTTCAGAGGAGATATACAGCCCTCTATATATGCATCCAAAAGAACAATATATAATTTACAAAGGTACTAACATATAAAAGGACATAAACAAAAAAAAATTGGATCAATACTTTTGGTGAAAATCACAGGAAGCAAATGCAGTAGGGATTGGAGACAAAAGAGGTAGAAATTAGGATAAAGTCAACTAAAGTGGGTCCATAAATGGTTTAATCACTTAAGGTGATTAAACCATGAGGAGTACTGTCACTTCAACTCACTTTCTGCACCTGAAACTGCTAATACTTTCACTGGGAGAATCTCTTTCTCCCAGGGTGGCTAAACTGGGATTGTGTCCTGCTGGTGTTGTCTCTACACCCTTTCATGAAGTAATCTTGGCTGCAGAAAGGAGAAAGGAGATGGGAACAAAGAGGGAAGTGGAGCCTAGAAGAGAGCTAACGGATGGGTGAAACAGGCAAGACAGAGATACAGCAGGAGGGGAAGATAGAAGATGAAAGAGAAAGAGAAAGACCTGGCACATGTAGATATTTGAAACCCCGGAGTGTCTGAGCCAGCTCCATCTCCGGAATTTTTAGTAATATAAACAAATACGTCTCCTTCCCTTTTTGTCCCCCTAAAAGAGTTTGAAGGGGTTTCTGTCATTTGCTCTCCCAAATGTGGTAATACCCTAATGTCATCTAACATTTTAAAGAATCTGACTTCAGTCTGATTTTAGCATTTTAAAAACTTTTTGTCATGGAAATATTCAAACAAAAACAGAAATAGAAAGATTAGTGTTGAAGTTTTAGCAAGTTTCAGTATACAGCGAATCTAATTTTGTGCACCCCACCAGCCTTCTCTCCCATGCCTACACATACTTTTGGATCAGTTTGAAACCAATGACAGAAATTTTACCATTTAAAATATAAATACTTCAATCTATATTTCTAAAGTTAAGAAGTCTTTTTAAGACTATGACTATAATAGCAAGATCGCACCAAAAAGAAAATTCCCTTAAAATTACCAAAATAGGCAATATTAGATTTCCCTGATCATTTAATGAATGTAATTTGATTGTATTTTTCTCAAATCAGGTTCCAAATAATATTTAAAACAATTAATCTGGAGAATATGTCTCTTAACTTGATTTTAATTTATAGGTTCCCTGCCTCTGTGTGTGCGTGTGCATGTACACGTGAGAACACATGCATGAGCCTGCGTATAATTTATTTGTTCAAGAAACTAGGCAGTTTGCTCCTGCAGAATTTTCCTTATTCTGGATTTTGATTGAGGCTTGTTTATTATTTTACTCTGGTCCTTTATGTTTTATGAACTGATATTATTTATCTCAATTCTATGGCAAGAATACTTTATAGTAGGTATTCCGTGGTTCCTGCTGTATCACACCAGAAGACAATTAATGTCTGATGATCTCTTAAACAGTACAGAGGTCACTCAAAAAGTTAAAAATAGAAATACTCTATAATCCAGCAACTGTATTACTAGGTATTTACCCAAATGATTCAAAAATACTGATTCCAAGGAATAAATGCTCCCAGATATGTATAGCAGCATTATCAACAATAGCCAAATTATGGAAAGAGCCCAAATGTCCATTGACTGATGAACAGATAAATAACATGTGGTACACACACACACACACACACACACACACAGGAATATTATTCAGTCACAAAAAAAAGAATGAAATCTTGCCATTTGCAATGACATAGATGGACACAGTATATATGAGTCAGAGAAAGAGAAATACCAGATGATTTCATTCATATGTGGAATTTAAGAGACAAAACAAATGAACACAAGGGGGAAAAAGAGGCAAACCAAGAAACAGACTCTTAAGTATAGAGAACGAACTGATAGTTACTAGAGAGAAGGCGGGCAGGGGGATGGATTAAAAAGGTGATGGGGATTAAGGAGGGTACTTGTGATGAGCACTGGGTATTGTATGGCAGCGCTGAATCACAATACTGTACACCTGAAACTAATATTATGCCGAATGTTATAACATCAGTTATAACATCAAACTGGAATCTGAATAAAAATTTGGAGAAGAAAAAATAAGTGATCAGTCTATTCGGGTGTTTTCAGTCTGATCCATCTATTTTCAAGTGCCTTATCGGCCTTTTACTTAAGGTTTGAGAATCCATTGGTGATCATTCACTATTTCATTAGAGGTGCCAAAATTATTCCCACCTTTAATAGCTGCAATTTTCTATCAAGAATGATTTCCCTTCCACATCATTTGGAAACGTGAGGTACAGTTCTTACAGAAAGACAACTTAGCGTTTGAATTCTTCCCCATGTTTAGTAGTTTCAGCATAATTTTAGTACGAAATGGCATTTTGAGACCACAATTATCTGGAAACTAAGGGTGCTCATTGCTAGTAGTCAGTACTGGTCAGACATCGTTTCTCAGACTTTTCAGTAGACAGAGCCAAAAAGTATGTATCTCTTTAAGAGAAAGTATTTTCCTATTTGCAATCAAGTTTAAGCAATTTGCTTAACATCCTGATTATCCATTTTTATCTCACCTGCTGAAAAAAATCTGATTCCTAAGTACTTATTTGCTTTATCCAACTATAATAGATAAGTGTTAGAATAAGAAAACAAATTTAATACTATCAATATAACTGTTGAAAGCAAATTACATTTTTTGCAGTTCATTTTGTCCTTTGTATTACCACATTATCGTATTTTTTAAAGATTTTTTAATTTATTATTATTATTATTATTATTATTATTATTATATTTGCCCCAGGGGGACAGGTCTGTGAATCATCAGGTGTTTTATTTTTAAGTAAACTCCACACCCAACATGGGGCTCAACCCAAAACCCCAAGATCAAGGGTCGCTCATTCCAGCGACTGCTCCAGGCAGGAACCCCCACATTACCGTATTTTATAGTCAACAAGATAAGTCATCCATGTATAGTGAAGTCACCAACTTAATACACAGTTTGATCTACTTGTTACATTTTGCTTTTGGTTTTTATGGATGGTCATTTTTATTTATGATTTATTTTTTAATTATGTAAAATATTTAAATGACTCCAAAGTCCAAAATGAAATCTATTTAGACAAANTTTTTGGTTTTTATGGATGGTCATTTTTATTTATGATTTATTTTTAATTATGTAAAATATTTAAATGACTCCAAAGTCCAAAATGAAATCTATTTAGACAAAGCAAGACTTAACTGTAACCTCTCCCTGTCCCCTCCCTCTTCCTTATACATAACTGCTTTAATATGTTTATTATTTGCTTATTCTACTACTTTTATATGTTTGCATATGTGGATCTTAGATAAGAGGTAACATACACTATACATGCTATTCTCCACCTTATCAAGCCTTATTTAAACAATAAACAATCCTTCCTTTGAAATATTCTACTTTCCTATACCTGTCCCAATTATTAAAACTAGAGGTTTACATAGAATAAGTTTTCTTAACAAAAAGCACATTTATATTCTATAACCAATAAGAAAAGGGCTTGAAAAGTTAAAGACTTTGAAGGCTAACATCTGTAATTATTAGGATTCATAGCAGAGTTTCTTTCCTCTTTGGAGCCGAACAGATTTTAATGAAGAAAGTGTAGGTTTTACAAATGGAAATGGCCTTGTGTGTATACCAACCTGGGTCTGTGGACATTAAAAGCTGTTTGACATGCACCGATCTTTTACTGGTAAGAATTTGGGAATAGCAATTTCTTTCTTGCTGCTTTGATCTCCTCCCAAATCCCGTGGTGGTATATTACGGCTGCAGAGAACTGTAAATGTTAGCAAGCAGCAATTTGAAAGCCCTAAAAAAATGTAGTTGCAAAGGCAATTCAAACATCAGGTATCCCTCTCATCATCTGGACTCTGGTTTTAGAGCTATTGAGGGAATTCTGTCAAATCTCAAACTGCATTGGATTGCTGATCTGGTATGAATACTCAAGTTACTCTGAATAGATGCATTTTCAATGCGTGAAAGCAGCTGTTACTTTCTTCTGCCCTTTCCCTAAGAAAAAACCATATACATACACACACACACGCACATATATGAGTATACACACACATATACTTATTTCACTGAAAAGGCATTTCTTGCTGAGGGTAAACATTGCAGTCTTGCATAAGGGGCTGAAATCTACCCCAGGCTAGATGTATGTTTGATCCCTGATGTTCTCTCACGAGTCTTTTCATAAGCATTTGCAGTTTGGAAATTGTGTTCACTAAGTTTGTTTGGGGAGGCTGATGACAAAGAAGAGAGGTATTTTACACCTCCTCTACGATGACTGTGAGGAGACTGAAGGGTAATGAGAAGGGTAATAAATTGAAAATCCTATGTTCCCTTTCTCTTCCCCATGAATGGTGGTATAGAACATAAATGCAGAGTTTATTTTTAGTGGTATAAATGTTATTTTACTAGTATTGCTCATACACAAACACAAACACATTGCATGTTTAGTATCTAAGTCTGTTGATGTGATTTACTGAGGTTCACCTTCTTCACCATCTTGAATTGTCAAGAAACAGTCTGTATTTTTGAAAAATAGAAGCTACTTGCCTCAGGAAGACTGAAAGATGGGAAAGGGGATGGTGGAGAGGACACAATTTTAAGATCTTTGTCACTAACACCTAAGAAACTTTTTGACCTCAAAAGATTTTAGTTTCAATCACCATCCTTCTAAGGTAGAAAAAAATAGGAACTGATGTTAAACCAAATGGTTGTCTCTATATAGTCTAACCAAGTCAGTAGTAACTCCAGGGGGAAAAAAAAAAAGCTACTCTTTACTGTGTCCTTTGGAAAAACACCTTTCATAGTCTCATCACCCACACTCTATTCCTATCACATCCCTCTCCGACCTCTCCAAACCCCCTTACCTCTCCGGAATTAACAAAGACATGTTCAGGAGACACCACTGAACCAGGAGCTTGAGAAAATTCTTGCTCAACTAACAACACACTGTGTGACCTTAGGCAAGCGCTTCTCCTCTCTGTACCTCAGAGCCTCGCACCATAAGAATAGAGAGCCTTGGAATAATGATCTCCATGGCTTCTTTCAACTCTGACATTTGGGGGATCTACAAAAAATGTTCCAAGATATTAGAAGAGTTCCATTTAAACACCTGGCCACTTTAGAAGGGCTTTGCATATATATTGTATTTCACTTGCTAAATCGCCAAATAAACCTGACACGAATGATCCCCAAGAGGACACAAGACCAAATTGTAAATGTCTGTTTGTGATGATGGAGGTCTTGTAATCTGAGCATTGATCCTAGAAAGCCGTTGGGTGCTTCTCAGAGTAACGTAAGATTATAAAGTGATGTATTACCCACGAGAAATCCCTTCCCGTTTACATTTCATTTTCCTCTGTGGTATTTAACTTATTTTTTTATTATGTGCAGCCATCATAAATATTTATATTGCAATGTATGATTGGTCAATAAAGAAAAATCAATACTGGGTTTTTGCTGCCCAGGAAAGAGACTGTGCTTTACCTGATTCTAATCAATGATCAAAAAACAAAACAGAAACAACAACAACAACAACAACAAAAAACCAGCACAGGTGGGATAAGGACCTAAGTAGAAAAAGGAAACCATGTTATTTATTTTATATTTTGATAGTTTACACTTGCACACACTTGTACTGATAAACAAAATGTTTTGGTTTAAAGTGCCGCTTTGAGAAGATATGAACAGACATTTCTCCAAAGAAGACATACGAATGGCCAACAGACACATGAAAAAATGCTCAACATCACTCGGCATCAGGGAAATAAAAATCAAAACCACAATGAGATACCACCTCACAGCAGTCAGAATGGCTAAAATTAATAAGACAGAAAACAACTCACAAATGTTGGTGAGGATGCAGAGAAACGGGAACTCTCCTACACTGTTGGTGGGAATGCAAGCTGGTATAGCCAATCTGGAAAATAGTATGGAGGTTCCTCAAAAAATTGAAAATAGAGATAACTTAGGACCCAGTAATTGCACTACTCAGTATTTATCCTAAAGATACAAATGTAGTGATCTGAAGGGGCACCTGCACCCCACTGTTTATAACAGCAATGTCCACAATAGCCAAACTATGGAAAGAGCCCCGATGTCCATCGACAGATGAATGGTTAAAGAAGATGTAGTATATATAAACAATGGAATATTGGATAGATTTTTGTTTTGTTTATATATATAAAATGAAAAAGCAGCTATGATTTGGAGAAAATATTTTCAAAACAGGTATCTAATAAAGGGTTAATATCTAACATATATAAGGAACACATACAATAGCAAAAACAGAAACAAAATAACAAAATAAAAACCCAATTTAAAAAAAATAGGCAAAGGATCTGAATTGACATTTTCCCAAAGAATATATACAAATGGCCAATAGGTATATGAAAAGATGCTCACATCAGTAATCACCAGGGAAATACAAATCAAAACCACTGAGATATCACTGCACACCAATTAGGGTATTATCAAAAAGACAAAGAATAACAAGTGTTGGTAATGATGTGGAGAAAAAGGAACCCCTGAACATTGCTGGTGGAAATGTAAATTGATAAAACCATTATAGAAAAAAGTATGCAATTTTCCCCAATAATTAAAAATAGAACTATCATATGATCTAGCAATCCCACTTTTGGGTATATAGCCAAAGCAAATAAATCACTATAGGCACTATATCAAAGAGACACTTGCACTCTCACGTTCATTACAGTATTATGCATAATAGCCAAGATATGGAAACAACCTAAGTGTCCCCCGATAGATGAATGGATACAGAAAATTTAAGGTTAGCTAGCTAGCTAGAAGAGAATATTATGCAGTCTTTAAAAAGAGGGAAATCTTGCATTTATGACAATATGGATGAATGTGGAGGGTATTATGCTAATTGAAATAAGCCAGACAAAGAAAAAGTTGCATGATCTCACTTATACGTAGGATCTTAAAAAGTTGAATACATAGAAGCAGAGAGTAGGAGAGTGGTCACAGGGGTCAGAGAAGTCAGGGAAATAGGGAGATGTTGGTCAAAGGGTACAAAGTTGTAGTTACATAAGATGAATGAGTTAAAAGATCTGGTATACTGCATGATGACTACAGTTAATGCTGTACTGAATACTAGAGATTTGCTATGAGAATATATTTTAGGCACTCCATCCACGACAGTGGGGGGAGGAGATAATACTTATGTGAGGAGATGATATGTTAATTAGTCTGACTGTAGTAATCCACTATGTTTATTAAATCATAATATTGTATATCTTAAATATATACAAGTTTTACTTGTCAATTTCCTCAAAAGGAAAGTATATACTGATAGTGTTTGGTATTTTAAGATAAAAATATAAGCCCCAAATATAAAAGTTTTGTTGTATAACAACAGTTAGGTGATTTCTTCAACTCTGACAGGCCCTTATCTGTACTGAGAAACGTTCCATGAACTTTGTTTCATTAGACCAAAGCCCTACTGAGACATGCTTCATTAGATTCTGTACTATGTGTCCTTTTCTGTGTAAAGCTCTATAAACTTGGGTAAGTAAAACTGACGTTTAACTGAGAACAAGAAGAGAGGACTTATGTATCTCACAGATGCATTTAGATATTTTGAAAATATCACAAATTAAAATGTGTGGTTTATGGGTGGTAACATCTGGATGTGTGACCCTGGAAGGATTCAGTCTAAATGGAACATTTTTCATGTTCCACCTATGTCAAATCAGAATTTCAGTGGATACATGTGTGTGTACACATGTGCATGCACATAAGCACTATGGTATAAGAGAAAGAGCATAGGATTGAAAATCAGATGGATCTGATTCAAACTACTTTACTTCTATAAGCCTTGGAGTTCTGATCCATAACACTGGCTAAATAAAAAACTACCTAATAAGGTTGTTGGAATAATTAAATGAGGTAAATAAAAGTTACCTAGTCCAATGCCTGGCACAGTGCATGTGCTCAACAACACTAATAACCTTCTGTTTGATAGAAACAATGCATTATCTATACCTCCTGTTCTATGAAAAAAAAATTCAGACATATTAGTTCTATAAACTAGGAAACATTGCTTAGAATCATCTCATCACAGATCTATGAGAAATAAGAGTTCCTGATACGTTATTACCACTGGAGTATCAGATTTTGTTTGGGCAAATGTATGGTATAAATAATAAATACATGAAATTAATATATACTGAACAAATCAAAAATCTCTTGGGCCTTCCTTGTCATTGTGGCACAATTCTGCCTGGGAAAGGAACAGAGGGAATAATGTTCTGTCAGTTCCTAGGTTAATTACTAGTCATCATGTTGGCTGTTTTATGAGAAAAACATGTATTGCAATTGTCACATGTTCAGATCTAAGTTTGCTAATGATCCTTAAAGAAGATCTTTGTTAATTATCTAATTTGTCTGGTAAATTAGGTTGATTTAAGACCCCAATACGCCTGCCACATTCTCCCTATAGTTTAAAATTTTCAGAACTTACGTGAAAATATTATGGGTTTAAGTTTTCCATTATGGAGGTTATAATTCTTTATTAGATTCTACCCCCTCTCCACCCCAATTCCTAAATTACATTTGATGAAGCACCAAGGAAGAGAGAACTTTGGAGAGGGCACTAGGGGCTAAGCTAACTGAATATTGCTATCAAAACAAAGGAATACTGAATCTTGAACATATTAAAATCTGGTGCAAAGATAGTGACAACAGCATAGCCAAGAATGAGAAAAAAAATGAAAAGGAATGGAAGGCACATTAGAGACAAGACAAACTTAAACACACTGCTCCAGCTCATTTGCCCTTGTCCAGCCAGTGCTGTCTTATACCCCAAGGAGTGAAAGTCTATGAAAGTCTATGAAAGGAGATAAAGATGAATGATGAACAGGTTCTCACCTAAGTACTGGTTAAAAGGGAGGGAATAGTGGAGTCTTCTTGCTAATGTAGATTAGAAGACATCCTAGGCTTTTATTTTCTTTTTCTTTCTTTTTTCTTCCCTCCCAGCCCTCACCCCACCCCACCCCAACTCACGCATAGCAAGACAATAGCATCTTGAAGTGTTTTTTTTTTTCTTGGCATTTTCTTATGTGAAAGGGAGAAAAATTCTTGGCATTTTAGCCTTCCCTGAGATATGACAGCAATGCATAACCCAATCCACCCCCATCGCCCCACCTGCTCACTGAAATATTTAAAGCATATGCTCATCTTAAACCTGTGCTCTCCTAAGCTGAAACAGAATAAAGTTGAGGGGAGAAAAGTAGAAAGATTTCTATACAGCAGAGCAGAAGCCTTGAGTTGGAGTCTGGAGTCTGCTCACGATGAAACAGTGGTATGGACTGTTTCATGCTTCTACTCTGCAGGATTCTTATTTGCTAAAAAAAAAGGGGGGGGGTAAAAGAGTTTGAACTGCCTTACAAATAGCTGACTACTGTCTGAATTTCACTTGGGGAAGGACTCCAGCTTTCAGAGAAACAGGTTTTATAGCATTCTCATAGTTAAGAGCCTACCCTTTGGAGTATTTTAAGACCTGAGTTTTTGCTTTTTTTTTTAATTCAATTGGTTAATATACAGTGTATCATTAGTTTCAGAGATAGAGTACAGTGATTCATCAGTTGCATATAACAACCAGTGGTCATTACATCATGTGCCCTCCTTAATGCCCATCACCCAATTACCCCATCCTCCCACCCACCTCTCCTCCAGCAACCCTCAGTTTGTTTCCTGAGATTAAGAGTCCTTTATGGTTTGTCTCCCTCTCTGGTTCCATCTTGTTTCATTTTTTCCTCTTTCCCCTATGATCCTCTGCTGTGTTTCTTAAATTACACATATCAGTGAGATCATATGATAATTGTCTTCCCCTGATTGACTTATTTCACTTAGCATAATACCCTTTATTCTATCCATGGAATCTTTTTGATGGCTATATAATATTCCATAGTGTCAGTGTGTGTGTGTATACACACACACACACACACACACACACACACACACACACCTTCTTTATCCATTCATCTGTCGATGGACATCTGAGCTATTTCCATAGTTTGGCTATTGTAGACACTGCTGCTATAAACATTTGAGTACACATGCCCCTTCAGATCACTACATTTGTATCTTTAGGATAAATACTGAGTAGTGCAATTGCTGGGTCGTAAGGTATCTCTATTTTCAATTTTTTGAGGAACCTCCATACTATTTTCCAGATTGGCTATACCAGCTTGCATTCCCACCAACAGTGCAGGAGGGTTTCCGTTTCTCTGCATCCTCACCAACATTTGTTGTTTTTTTGTCTTGTTAATTTTAGCCATTCTGACTGGTGTGAGGTGGTATCTCATTGTGGTTTTGATTTTTATTTCCCTGATGCCGAGTGATGTTGAGCATTTTTTCATGTGTCTGTTGGCCATTTGTATGTCTTTGGAGAAATGTCTGCTCATGTCTTCTGCCCATTTCTTGACCTAAGTTTTAATTCTGGACCCATATAAATAAATAATCCTTCAACTGCCTTACCTTTGAGGGGTAGACCTAAGTTTCCCAATGTTATTCATGTGTGTAAAATTAAATGAGATAAACACAATGCCCAACACAGTGTAAGTGTGATAAAAAGAGCCTTGTACAGACACTTAGCCCCTACCTTAGAACACCAGTTTGAGCATGTGGGATCTGGTATACAGTATCCATTTTAAAACTGTGAGAAAATAACCACGCAGATGAAATCCTTGATGATATCACTGAGCCACAGAATCAGATCTGGAATTGTCAATTACTGGCCTTCTTGATAAATCAGCTGATAATTACCTGTATGGTTTTAACTACTATTAGTCAGGATTTGCTTATTTCTGATTGGCATCCTCGATGGTACGGAATAGTGCCTAATTGTGGTAACCTCACGGCACAGACTCAAGTATGGGCTTTTAAAATTATGGGTTCAGAACGGTAGTTGTAACTTAGGTGCTCTGTTAAGGTTTTTTTTTTTCCTGCCTTTCTCCAATCTGATGTGAACTCCTTAGGGACATTAATAATTTCTGTCATCCAGTGTCCAACACTGTATATGACACTTCATAAAACTTCTGGTCCCATTGACAGGTATCAACTTCACCTCCACAGTATGAAGGAAGAGGCAGGATGTAAATCTGGGTTTGAATCCCAGTCTCACTGAGGCATTCTTGCCATGTCACCTTGGGTAAGTCTCTGGGCCCCTCTAAGCCTTGGCTTTGTCATCTGTAAAATGGTGGCAATACTTTCTATGTCTCAGGGTTATAGTGATGCAAATATATAAAGGAACCAAAAGACCTTACAAATGTGATAAACGTTTAAAGTACACCACCTACTCCTATTTTAGTTACTACCCTGAACTTGGCCATGAGAACAAACTAGAAATGTGAGGGTCCTCTTCCAAATCTGTCTTAAATTGGCTGAAATGTGGTCATCACTATACATTCTCTAGCTTGTTTGGAGGCTTTGCTCCAAAACATCTGGCTGTTTTATGACTTTGATCCCAATTTAAAATTCCACAATACCTCACACAATAATTTTACTTTATCCAGAAAATGTTTTGAATCAGACAAGATAAGGAAAGCAAGAGCCTGGAGTGTAATCCTTTCAACTGTCTTTTGATCTCTCTTTGTTTCTACTAAGAGTTCAATGCACAAGTTACTTCGCCACTAAAACAAAGGGGTTATATGAAAAAAGCTAGTGATTCCTTTATTTCATAGTGGCAAAAGCATTTTAGCAAGAAAGCTAGGCTTAGTTCCCCATTCTGACACATACCAGCTACAGTATCCTGAGCAGATAACTGGCTGAACTACTGTCTTCTCATGAATAAAATAACAGGAAAAATATAGGCTTGACATGGGAACAAAATGAGATCATGCATGTGAAAGAAAGGTCCTAGTAAACAAAGAAGTTCTGCACGGTATAATCCATATTAAAATCACATGACTTCTGAATCATTTCAGTGGCCTGTGTCTTTTTTTGTTATTGTTGTTGTTGTTACAAAAAGCAACTGGAATAATGGTTTGCAATTCACTGTGGGTGCTTCCCCTTATTTTTCCAAGGAAATTTATTTTAAGAACTCTTGCTTGTGTAATGGAATCAACTGATCCAGAAATGGCCTGCAAGACAGCAGTCGGATGTGAGCCACTCTTTTAATTCCTTTTCTATCCACTATCTGTCAGTTTCCTTGTTGAGGCATACCTTGAGACTAGCAGGTAAATTAAAGGTAGAACAGTATATAGAAGAAGCTATGACATGTGACAAAAAGCACCGTGTATTTATTTCCTAGAGCTGCTGAAAGAAATTATCACAAACATCATGGCTTAAACCAGCAGAAATTTATTTTCTACAGATCTGGAGGCCAGAAGTCTGAAATCAGTGTGTTGGCAGTATTGGATCCTTCTGGAGGTTCTGAGAAGGAATCCATTCCACACTTTTCTCTAGCTTCTAGTGGCTTCCAGCAATCCTTGGCATTTCTTGGTTTATACACATCACTCCAATGTCTATCTTCATCTTCATATCACCTTCTCTTCTGTGTGTTGGTGTCTTCTTTCTGCGTCTTACAAGAACATCTGTCATTGAATTTAGGACCCACTGGTAATCCAGGATGATCTCATCTCAAGATCTTGATCTTACTTATAACTGCAGAGTCTTTCCAAATAAGGCCACGTATCTTTTGAGTCCCATTCAACCCACTACAATAGGCTAAGAGTTACAATAACGTGGGATGGAATCCCAATTCATATACTAACAACTCAATTTGTACTCTTTGTGCCTTCACATCCTCACTTGTAAAATGGGGCTATGATAATATCTTTAGAAGACTGCTAGGACCTTAAAACAGATCATAAACACTGAGTGCCTATCATGCAGTAGGCACTCAATATATTTACTTTTTTAAAGTAAATTCTGGCTTTGGCACATTTAATATTCATGAAAATGAAGGCCAACCCAAAGGAAGAAATACTCAGATGTCACAGAAACCACTCTGGACTGGGTCTCAGAAGTTCTTTTCCAAATTTTGCTATTAACTAATTTATTCTAGTACCTTTGAATAGTTCTCCTACCCCACTCAGTGGTATAGATCTTACCCTCCCCGTTTGTAAATTGCATGGGTTGAACTAGATAACCTTTGATTTCTTCCCCTTTCTGACATTCTGGATTTTTTTTAATATATTAGTCACCATACAGTACATCATTAGTTTTTGATGTGGTGTTCCATGATTCATTATTTGTGTGTAACACCCAGTGCTCATTATAACATGTGTCCTCTTTAATACCCACCACCGGGCTAACCCATATCCCACCCTCTCCCCTCTGAAACCCTCAGATCGTTTCCCAGAGTCCAAGGTCTCTCATGGTTCGTCTCCCCCTCTCATCTCCCCCGCTTTCAGTTTTCCCTTCCCTCCCCTAATGTCCTCTGTGCTATTCCTTCTGTTCCACATATGAGTGAAACTATATGATAAATGTCTTTCTCTGATTGACTTATTTCACTTAACATAATCTCCTCTAGTTCCATCCATGTCGATGCAAATGGTAGGTAGTCATCCTTTCTGATGGCTAAATAATATTCCATTGTATATATGAACCACGTCTTCTTCTTGTTTTTTTTCTTTTTCTTTCTTTTTTGTGAACCACGTCTTCTTTACCCATTCATCTGTTGAGGGGCATCTCGGCTCCTTCCACAGTTTGACTATTATGGACATTGTTGCTAGGACCACTGGGGTGCATTCTTTTCACTACATCTGTATTTTGCTGGGTCATAAGGTAGCTCTATTTTTAACTTTTTGAGGTACCTCCACACTGTTTTCCAAAGTTCTGTACCAATTTGCATTCCTACCCCAGCAGTGTAAGACGGTTCCTCTTTTTCCACATCCTCTCCAACATTTGTTATTTCCTGCATTGTTAATTTTTGCCATTCTAACTGGTGTTAAGGTGGTATCTCAATGTGGTTTTGATTTGAATTTCCCTTAAGGATAGTGATGTTGAACATTTTTTTCATGTGTCTGTTAGCCATTTGTATGTCTTCTTTGTTCATGTCTTCTGCCCATTTTTTGACTTGATTATTTGTTTTTGGGGTATTGAGTTTGAGTTCTTTATAGATCTTGGATACCAGACCTTTATCTGTAATATCATTTGCAAGTATCTTCTCCCATTCTGTGGGCTGCCTCTTAGTTTTGTTGACTGTTTCCTTTGTTGTGCAGAAGTGTTTTATCTTGATAAAGTCCCAAAAGTTCATTTTTGCTTTTGTTTCCCTTGCCTTTACAGACATTCTGGATTTTTGAAAATATAACATTTAAGATCGTCTTGTGAGTAATTGGATGAGAAACACCTCAAAACTCTTAAAAGTCCAACAAGAAAGAAAATGTCTATGCATTGTTTAGACTTAACATAGTTGTGAAGATTTGTGCTGGCTGAAATATAACTTTGTGGGGGTGACTGGGTAGCTTAGTTGGTTAACCATCTGACTCTTGGTGTTGGCTCGGGTCATGATCTCAGGGCCATAGGACTGAGCCCAGCATTGGGCTCTGTGCTCAGCAGGGAGTCTGCTTGAGATTCTCTCTCTCCCTCTCCCTCTGTCCCTCCTCTAGCTTGCACTCTAAATAAATAAACGAAATCTTTTTTTTTTCTTCAAGAAATATAGGGTACCTGGGTGGTACAGTCAGTTAGGCGTATGCCTTCGGCTCAGGTCATGATCCCAAGGTTCTTGGATCAAGGCCCTCTCAGGCTCCCTGCTCCACAGGGTGTCTGCTTCTCCCTCTGCCCTTCCTCATTCTCTCTTTCTCTCTCAAATAATAAATAAATAAAATCTTTTAAAAAAATAAAATATAAAAGAAATATAACTTTGGGGACAAATCTTATACTTTCAGACTTTCAACTGAGATCCCACACCCCCAACCACCAATGTTCCATCACTGCTCCTCTAAGACCTGGCACTGCCTTTGAAAAATGTTCCCGCTGCCTTCTTGGGCAGATAAAGGCTGGGGGCAGGAATGCTGAGGTTATCTGGACAGCCACAAAACTGTACATGCAACCAAGACTAGCTATATCATTCATGGGGCTCCTTGTGCAAAAAGTGGGAGAAAAGTGCCACTAAAGGTACCAAAATACAATAAGCTTCCTTTCTTCCCCACTCTCTCTCCCAAGCTGTCATGATAGTTTGTGCTTACTATTTAACGCTGCACTACCTCTGTTAAGAGGATACTCTCAGTGTACAGACCTTCCTGGGGGACCAAGGCCCCACCCCATGCATTTCTGCATTCACCTGTCTGCTGACAGGAGCACCCTGACCGATGTGGCACGCTCTGGCCTGGAGCTGAGATTCAATCTTCGCTTCTCAGGGTTGCTGCTCCGACCCATCAGGGCAAGTGACTACCAAAGGCCTGTAACCTTCATACTAGGACATACTTGGTACCTGGCTCAGGAGTGGGTGAAAGCCTTGCCTTAACCACTGACTCACCTGCAGAATGCATTGAGGTGCTGCCACCCTGGAGGGAAGGAAATGCTTTCACCCCTCCCAGAGACACCACAGATCTGTCCTGTGCTCATGTCCCCACAGGAGGTGGAGGGCAATGGTAGAACATGGGGTTCACCCTGGCCAACACTACCTCATTGTCATTCTGGATGAAGGACACAAAGGGCTCCTGCTCTGACCAAAGGTGAGGGAACACTTACAGATGGAAATTAAAATGGACGTAGGACATAGAGGGTAATTTATAGTCGCTCCAAGAAGGGGCTTCATTCAGACCCCACTGGTCAAGTACAACCTGATGATCCATTCCTCAGCCACGTCTGAGTTCTCAGCCTTTTTCCATATGCAAGAACCAGTTGCCCTGGTGCTGCTCCTACCCCAACAACCCACTGTCTGTGGGTTTTCCCAGCACCTCCTATCATAGTCAAGTCTAAGAAAGCCTGTCCCCCATAAAAGTGGGAGATTTCCCCTCCCATTTCTAAAGCTTTCTTGCCCCAGGCCTCATCTTCTGCAACAGGATTGGGAAGTTCCCCAGATGATGGACAATGGGGAGTATACATTCTCTTCAGGGAAAACCTCACACTCACCCACAAGGGGGTATTGTGGCTCCTTGATGTAACAGAGACAATCTCCACTGTTTGGTACTTTTCTGTGTACTGGTAAATAATACCAAGTGAGCTGAGCTCTGCCCAGTCCTCTCTCTCTCTCTTTTTTAGCAGGCTTTCCATGAGATTGAGATGATGAACACATCAGATCTACACATCCCCTACTTATAGTTCCTTTGCATCTACTCTCCTTCTGTATGCAGCTGCTCGCAATTCTACAAAAGCACTTCATAATTTAGGAAAAATATTTTTTCCAGGGAAGCAATTTTCTGAAGTCTGATTTTATTAAAAAATATGTGTGTGTATGTGCACACCTGTGTACATATATCATTGAACACAGCACTCATCAACTTATCTAAATTAAGGAATTTATTTTTGGTATTGGTCAATTCAGATCTACCTGAGTAACTAGGGGTGAGTTTTGGAGTTTTGTTTGATTTACATTTATACCTAAAAAGCATGATAAACTGATTTTCTCAAAAGAAGAATCCATTTCATTCACTCTGAAGATCCTAACTGTGGATTTCTTACGTACCAGATGCTATTCTATATGTGTGTGGCAGTGTGATTGTCAGCCAGGCACCGTACTGAACTAGGCAGGTAATCAAGATTCTGGTTTTTATGGAATTTCTAGTATAGGTGAAAACAGACAACAGAGATGTAAACATGTGAACAAGAAAGTTTCAGATAATGATAAATGTTAGGAAAACCAAAGGCAGCATAGTAAGAAAGTGACCAGGCTAGTGGTCCTTAGATTGGATAGTCAAAGAAGTGTCTCTGAGGTCAAGACATCTGACTCAGAAGGAGACAGCCATGTAAGTATCTGGGATCAAAGCTTTTAGGCCAAGGAAAGAGTTAGGGGAATGCCCTGACATGAGGATGATCTGCTCTTGAGGAAGAGTATGAATGTCCATGTGATGAGAGCAGAATGAACCAGAGAGAGTTACGAGCCATGCTCTGAGTGGGGACAGAGGCCAAATCACATCAGGCAGGAGTGGCCATGCTAAGCGATTTGAAATTCAGACAATTAGATGCTTTTAAGCAAGGCAATGGCATGGTATTTTTCAAAGATGTTTTGACTGTTTTGGAGAGAAAAGGCAGGGTAAATGATCACAGCAGAAACACAGAAAGCAGTCAGTAAACCGTTGTAAGAGGCACGGTGGGAGATGAATATGACTTGTGTCTGGATGGTAGCAGCAGAGAAAGATAGGGAAGGGGATATTTCTGGGTATTTTCTGCAGGGAGAAGAAGTAGGACTCACTGACAGATTAGATACAGAAGGGGTAAAGGAAAGAAGGATAGAAGAGGACTCCTGTGCCACTGACTTGAGAAACTGGGCAGGTGTCATGTGAAAACATTTTCTGAGATGGGAAGATTGAACAAGGAGGGAATTTGGAATAGATAAATAATCTCACTTTGCAGGAACCAGAGAAACTGTTTATAGCTTGACCAACACCAACATTTTCACCTTTATGTGCACACACAAAAAATTTAGCTTCTGTCTCTACTGGGTACCTCACTGTGGTTCAGTTCTAGACTTAGAACAGGACCATAAACAGAGTGGGATTTCAGTATTATTATTATTAATAATGATTCTATTTATTATAATATATAATAATATATAATATTATTAATTAATATTAGTTGAACAGTAGGAGAGTAAAACAGACATACACAGGTAGCAACTGTGCAGTTTATAAGGCACTATCCTATCCAAATAATCCTTGGTCCTCACATAACCCTGCAGAAGAAATAATATTACTACCCCTATTTTACACAAGAAAAAACAAAAGCCAAAGGAAAAGAGTAACCAGCTTATGCATGATTCCTCTGGATGGGTTGATCCTGAAATGCATGGATCTTGACCTTCCTGTTCAGCCTTTGCTGTTGAGACAAAGAGTCCTGAAGACTCTCCCTGTGTATAAACCTCCAGCAGCTTTTCCCTCCATCATTTTACATCAGCCAGACTCTGACTCACAGCTGGAGAATCAGTCTCTGTATTATGTAGTGAATTTCATGCGTATACACTACGAGTTGTTTTCTGGAATAGGCTAAAGTAACCCTCTTCTTTCATTTTCCTTCTTCCATTAACCATAGAATATTTTTCCTTGGAAAACCATGCCCAGGTTGAGGGACTTCTCCCTGATTTTGTGTAGACTCTTTGATATGCTCGAAACTCAACAACTTTCCTTCAATCCCTGGGGCCCTAGAAACAGCCAACCCACATGTGGTGGGAAGCAAGGCAAGAGTGAAGGAGGAATGTGAGGAAGACACAAACACAGCACAATGTCTTCTTTCTGAGAAACTTCATCAAGGCTCTGATTCCAGTGACCTCACCTTCAAGCAATGCCAGCTCCGTTGCTCTAAATCAAAGTTGACTTGTGGTGGTGGTTCACATATTTTGAGTCTAAAGAGCCTACAGCTTCTGATGTTGCAAAGAAATCCTAAGGGTAATTAGCATCTGCTCTCTGAGACCAGAATAGCCAATGACCCTGACATATGCCAACTTCCACATTTCAGTCTAGAATCCTAAAGGAAGGAGAATGTAGGACATTAGGCTGTCCATATGGTAAGACCATTCAAACTGGGATACTCACTGCAACCCACCAAGGACACATTCTTTACTATCCTTTCAAGGAAATGAAACTGAATTATAGAAATCAGCTCTCAGTGGACCTCCCTGTTTTCATTCTTATCCCTCACCCTAATGCTTTTCTCAAAGCTCTGCGTACTATTCTCCTGCTCATATTCTTCTAGTGCTTACTTGTCACAAATATAATCCAGTGCCTTTTGATGTCCCAAAAGGCCATTCATGATTTGACTCCTGACTCTATCTCTGACTTCCTTTACCACTGCTTCTAACACTCATCCCCATATCAGCTACTCTAGTGCTAGCTTCGGCAGCACATATACTAAAATCGGAACGATACAGAGAAGATTAGCATGGCCCCTGCGCAAGGATGACACCCATATCAGCTACTCCAGTTTTCTTACTATTTCTAGAGCAGGTCAGGAACTATAACTCATGATCATTGCAAATGCTGTTCCATTTCTAATTGAATAGAAGGCTCTTTCCACAAGAGTCTCATGGTCCATTTCTTCAGCACATATGATAGCTTAAGAGCACCCTGGTACTACCATGGCACTGCCACTCTCTTTTCTGAGACTTAATAGCACTGTGATGATTAATTTTATGGGTCTGCTTGATTGGGCCATGGGGTGCCCAGATATTTATTAAAATTGTATTCTGAGGGCATTTTGGATGAGGTTGACATTTAAACCAATAAACTGAGCAAAGCAGATTGCTCTCCCTAATGTGGGTGGGCTTCATCCAATTAGTTGAAGGCCTGGATAGAATAAAATGGTCGCCCTTCCCCCAGTAAGAGAGAATTCTGACTGCCTGCTGGCCTTTGAACTGAGACATTGTTTCCCTGTTTGGTGGTCTTAAGAGTCTTTGCTTGCTACTTCTATTATCTGGGTCAATTTTGACTGGTTTCAGGTGATTAATTTTTCTCTTCATTAGGAGCCATATTTTCCTCTTTTGTTGCATGCCTGATAATTTTATATTGGATATTGAACACCATAAATATTACCTTATTGGGGGCTACATATACTTCTATACCTATAAATATTAATCAGCTTTTTGTCTCAGACACAGTTAAGTTAGATGGAAGTATTCTGATCTTTCTATGTCTTGCTTCTATGACTTGTTAGTTGGGACAAAAACAATTTTCTTTCTAAGGCTAATGATTCTCCATGACTATGGCAAGACCCTTCTGTATTTTCTGTCCCATGAATCACAGGGTTTTCTAGTCTGGCTGATGGAAAATGCACTATTTATGGTCCTGAATGAATATCGGGGACTGTGTTCTCTCTCTCTCTCTTTCGCTCTCTCACTCTCTCTCTCTCTCTCTCTCTTTCTTGGTTGTTTTCCCCCAGGTTCCAATAGTATCCTTACATGCAAACACTGTTTAGTAGTCAACTGAATGCTAGAGAAGAATCCTCTGCAGATCTGTGAATTTCTATGTACTGCTCTCTCCTCACCAAAATTCTGTCCCATGAACACTAGTTACTTTGTTCTCCCTGGATTCACCCATCTATTACCTCAGTTCAGTGAGCCTAGTGACTTTGTTGTATATCCCAGAAAATTCCTCTGGCAGTAAACTGAGGCAATTGTAAGGCTCATCTAATTTTTGTGTCAGACCCAGAAAATTTCTCAAGGCAGTAAACTGAGGCAACTGTAAGGCTCATCTAATTTTTGTGTCATCTCTTAGGGATCACCTCCTTTTTTGCCAAATATTCAGTGTCTTGAAAATCATTACTTCACATACACTGTTTGCTATTGTTGGTTTCAGTGGAAAGGTAAGTTGTCTCTGTTCTTCCATCTTGAGTGGAAGTGATGCTCATAGAGACTTTCCAGAGTAGGAAACCAAACAGAATAAAAGGATTTAGAGATCAGATTTGCCTGGATTTTATTGCTGATTTTTCCATTTACTCTCTAAACATGTGTAAGTTCTTTCTCCTTTCCACATACCAGTGGTCCAACTGTGAGACGGAGAAAGTAAAACTTGTCTCAGACAGTTGTGAGGACTAAATGAAGTGGTGGTAATAATCCAACTGACTGTGCAGAAAGGGTCTGTGCCCTGTCCTTCTGTCAGCACATTGTACAACTTATCTACTAAACTTATGTCCACTAACCACAGCCCTCTCCACCAGTGTCCTGTTCAGAAACAGCTTCTCAACAGTGCTTGTGGAATCAGTTATTTGAACACGACAGCAAGGATTCAAATTTATTTCTGCAAAATATTATTTGGTTAGAAACGATTTATCCTTGCTCCACTCCACTGCTCCTTCTCTCGATTTTGATCACTAACCATTTTCCCTCTAGCTTCCAAACAAAACCATCACCTGCAAACTGGTGAGGCATGCCTTCCACCTGAAGCATAACTCTCCATCCTAAAGCACTACCTTGTAATAAATAAGAAACATCTCAACTTTCCTCACATATTCTGGTGAAAAGGCACAAATACTGAGTGTAGTTATAATTTGTAAAAACCGTAAATCCAGAGAAATAAGACCACTTTTTCTTTGTCAAGGGCATGGTCAGTGCATTACTTCACATCCAGAAAATGTAGCCAGCTAATTCCACAACCTGTGATAATCAGAACCAATAGAGCAGCACTTTTTGATGTTGACCAGTTTAAAGAATGGCTTGTATTTTATAAACCCACTGAATCTCTAGATGGTATTAATCAGATCAGACTGATGCTACAAGGGTCTCCAGAAGCCAATCTGAGCAGTCAGATGAAAAAAAAAAGAGGAAACTTCAAAAGGAGGCAGACACTTCAGAAGGAGGGCCCAGCACTGACCATCAGAAGGGTTGCTTGGAACTTCTGTTAATGCCAAGTTAAAACACTAGATGCTGGATAAATACTTCCCTTTATAGTGAGAAGCTTCACATAAAATAAGTATCTGATATTTTATAGGTACTTGCATTGAAATGACAGAGGCTATAAAAAAGTAGGGGTAAACTATGCAAATAAAGTGTATAATAATGACAATAATGGATTCTACTATAATCATTATAATGTGTAAAACATACATTCTTTTCAACTTTTTAGTGATAATGCACGTACCAAAGACCACAGAGAGCATTTTATGTATTATAAATGTTTTCCATGAATATTTGAATCCTTGCTATAAACATTAAGTTTGAATAATATTGAATAATTATCCCTAATTTGAAGTTACAGATACTGAGGCTTAGAGAGTTTAAACAACTTGCTTAGCAGGTGCTACTGCTATTCAACACAGGACTTAAGACTTGGTTGTGTATGTTGGATGATTCCAAAACCAATGCTCTTTATCCATACTGCTTTTCGGTCCTTGTTTTGTGAAAAGTACATATTCCAACAAATTTAATTATGACTGAAACTCTGTTGCTAGCACACCTACTGTTTGACAGCACGAGGCTTCAAATCCAGATCTTTTTATTCTCTTTCAACACACTTCCCTATTCTTCTCCACACCACCCAACTGTCTACCTGCCCGCCTGTCTGCATTTATCCAGTAAATGTGCACTGAGTCATATCTCCACCTATGACCCAGACACAAAGAGGAGTAAGTCTGATAAAAAGAAAGTTCTTGGGAGAAATAATATGCAGAGACAGGAGAACACTCAGCGTGTCTGCAAGCTGGAATGACTGTGAGAAGACTGCATCTCGGGAAGTAGATTCAATCCTGGCTGCACAGTTACATCACCTAGGGAGATTTTTTGATACGATGGATATCTTTATCCCACACAAACTAAATTGTTTCTGTGCATAGGAGGGGAGACATGCATCTATTTTTCCCCCCAAACATCTCCAGGTGATTGTAAGGTGCAGGCAGGTTTAAGAACATTGAACACTGAGCTTCGAGGGAGGGCAATGAGCAGAGTGAAAGTGAGGTGGGATTTCATCAAGCCCTGAAAACTATGTAAATGAACTGAACTTTATTGGAAGGGCAGTTGAAACCACTGAGGAGTTTTAAGCAGAGAAGAAACAGAATCCCATTCTCATTGGAAGCTGCCAAATGGAGAACTCTGATCACCAAGTATTGGTACCATTAAGAAGCTAGTTGCAAAGATGGTGCTGGAAAAAAAATATATGTATATACATATAAATATAAAATATTTCTAGAGATGAAACGAGAAAGGTTTGAGAAATACTAGATGTTAGGATCATAAAGATTTGGGAAATGATCTATTATGAAAGGGGCAGCAGAAAAATGAATTAAGAATAATGCCCCACATATTTGCCTTGGTTTTGCCATTCACTGAGATACAGTAACATGAATAATAGAGCAGGTCTGGGTAGAAATTCATTCAGTTTTAAGCATTTCACAAGACTGAAGCCCAGGAGGTGAGAGATCTGGCCTGGGTCTATGGAGTTAAAAGTTCTTTGCAATAGGTGGTGATTGAAGCCATGTGTTTTCTGCTAGTGGTGGTACTGCTTGGTAGGTTGATTGGTTTTAAGAATTTGCTTTTGTTTGGTTGGTTAGTTTTCTTTATTATTGTTGTTTAATTTTCAGTGGCTTTTGTTTTGTTTGGGAAGAGGAGCACAATTCAAACTTACATACAGTTTAATTAGGTTTTGAAATAATTGTGCATATGACACAGATGCCATGATAAATGGCAAAAAATGAATTTTTTAGAGGTGGCAGGAAAAGTGTCTGAGTGATGAACATATACATTCAAGTCGTTCATAGTGTGGGTAAGGATAAATTTCAAAAATCAACATTTGTTCTCTTGGCAAATGTTTCCAAGTAGAAGGGCTTGTTCAGTTTTTTTTTTTTTTTTTCCATAAAACCAATGCTTGCTTTCTACCCTATGGATATCATTAGACATTTTGCAGAAAAATACTATAACCTGGCTCCTATACCTGTGGCACTGGGTTTAGCAGATAACCACTTCTGCTAGGATTTTCCAAAGTTCTCTAGGAATACTAGAATAATACTAGTAATTGTGATGATGTGGGCAATTAAAGAATACTGTTTTGACAAAAATTTAGCAACATGAAAGTAAAATATTTTAAGCATTTTGAAGAGATCTTAATCACATCAGATACTGTCATTTTACATATGGGGAAACTGAGTTTAATGAAGGGAAATAAGGATTTATTTCCTGAGGATGCAGAGCTGGGATCAAAGCAGGATTCGCCTAGATCCAATGTTCTCCATTACGAAGTTCCCGAACTGGGAAGAGTGGGTCCAAAGTCCTAGCGTAAGTGTAGGTAAAGAGCAGTACACAAGTGCAATGTAGCTGCCCTCAACTGGACTAGATGCCAGGATAGGGAGCACAATAAATCACTGCTATTCTAGCTAAACCAGACAGGATGCCACTGCCACTGGCAGGAGATTCTCTTCTCATCATATGATTGCAGAGAAAAGAAGACCTCGAACACAATTATATTAGGGTTTGATGATGCTGAATGTGAATTTGGAAATGGAAAAATTAGATGAAACTGGTAAATGAGGCTTAGTCACCTGAGTAGGGGACAAAGAAAGTCAGAGGTGGAAGAAAGAAAATCCAAAGGGGTGGTCCTGGCTATCCATTTCATGGTGAAACACTGGACTTTTTAAACCAGTGGACTTCTTAAATTTCCTGAGGGAGGAAATAGTGCTAAAAGGGGAATATAGCCCTTCAGATGGAAAGAAAACATATGAATCCAGCACATGTGTTTAGTCTTTCTGCAACTCAGATAAAGCAAAAAGCTCATTAATTTAGAATTGGTGATAATTTGTACAGGACCTATTCTGAAGTTTACCTTTGCTTTATCTGGCTAAAAGGATTTGGAAAGCAAATTAACAGTGTAAACAGGATGGCAGGCAGCAATATTTAAGCTCTTTAAAAGAGCAAACTTTCTCCCAATATCTTTAAAACACAATTTATACTTAGAGAGATGACATGCCAGTTACAGATTATTCTTATCTATTATAACAAGTCCCTGATGATTCCTACCTAGGACACTTGGCTTAGCTTGACCCGATGTCTGTGTTTCTGAGAGAAGTCTATTTGCATTTATTTTATGATTATCAAACTTTTTAAATAATGATACTAACTCGGACAGGCCTTGAGTGTCATAATTAATTCTACTTAACCTATAAATTTACTTCTAGCAAGAAAGAAACACAGGATTTAGCAGCATAAGGTACAGAATAAAGAGCAGACATGGAACCGGAGATCTTGGGTTCAAGTCCATGTTCTTGTGTTTATTAGTTATGTTACCGTGTACATGTTTTAGGCTAGGTGGGGATTAATCTCTCTGGAACCATCTCGAATGGGGATAAAGATAGCTCTGCTGGGCGCCTGGGTGGCTCAGTGGGTTGGAGCCTCTGCCTTCGGCTCAGGTCATGATCTCAGGGTCCTGGGATCGAGGCCTGCATCGGGCTCCCTGCTCGGCAGGGAGCCTGCTTCCTCCTCTCTCTCTGCCTGCCTTTCTGCCTACTTGTAATCTTTCTCTCTCTTTCTGTCAAATAAATAAATAAATAAAATCTTTAAAAAAAAAAAAAGATAGCTCTGCTATAGGACTCATAGCACTGATACAAAGAGGAACTTTGCTAAAAGATATGAATGTGCATTATATGCTATCAGACAGTATCAGAATGCAAATAATTCTATTATTATTTTTAGCATTATTACAGACTCAAACTGAAGCAAAAAAAAAAAAAGACCATCTTTTATAAGCCAACTCATTATTTTTTCTAGAAATGCCATTGTTTGGTACTTTCTTGCTAACACAGACTCCTAGCTAGAATTACACATTTCTTGGAGTACTTAGCTGCATTAAGCTACTACTAATCACTGCAACCTCCACTGGAAATTCCTTGAATTAGGAGTCTAAGTGCCTGCTCCAATACCTAATTTCTTTTTTTGTTGTTGTTTTTACTTTTTTAAGATTTTATTTATTTATTTGACAGAGAGAGAGACAGCGAAAAAGGGAACACAAGCAGGGGGAGTAGGAGAGGGAGAAGCAGGCTTCCTGCTGCACAGGGACCCCGATGCGGGGCTCGATCCCAGGACCCTGGGATCATGACCTGAGCCAGAGGCAGATGTTTAACAACTGAGCCACCCAGGCACACCCCACTACCTAATTTCTTCTTCTACATAAAACTGGCCCTCTCTTATTATTGTATATGTTCTTTGACGTACTTCTACACAAGCACCCTAAGATGCCTTGTAAGTTTCCCACTGTACTTCTGTGTCCACACCAAGACCATGGAACGGACTCCTTGATTTCTGCTCTATGTCTTATTCATCTGTGTCCAAAGAGCTTGGCACATAGTAGGCATTCAACACAAGCTTGATAAACAGATGCTTGAATAAATGAGGAAGATGAGAACACACAGAAGATGAATGAGAGGGGCGCCTGGGTGGCTCAGTCCCTTCTGTGTCTGCCTTTAGCTCAGGTCATGATGCTGGAGTCTCAGGATCAAGCTCCAAGTTGGGCTCCCTGCTCAGCGGGGAGTCTGCTCTTCCTCTGCCTCTGTCCCTCCTCCCCTACTCGTATTCTCTCTCTTTCTCAAATAAATAAAATCTTTTAAAAAAAAAAAGATGAATAGGAGACAAAGTTTTATATTGGGCACATGATCATAATACTAACAGCTCCTCAGGTCCCATATGAAGAAAAATGCCCACTCACCGAACCTGCCACACAGGAAGCTGCCATTTCCACCTCGTGAGCTCCTGAGCACAATCTACTGGATTTAAGGTGGGTACTAGAGCCACGGACAGACATACCCATAGGTTAGCCGGACTACAAGTTTGTGCCATGGGATCTCACTGTCCCTGGCTACAGAAGAAAGGACAAAAAGTGGCCAATCCAGAGTTGACTGAGTCAAACACAATTACCACCAACATCTAATTCTACCTTTTCCTTGATAGCACAATCTCACACTTGTAGGGGTTATCAATCATTTAGGAAAGCTGACTCTCCTCCTCAAAAGTAAAACCTAAGCTTCAGAAACAAGACAGAGGATCATAGGGGAAGGGAGGAAAAAATGAAACCAGAGAGGGAGACAAACCATAAGAGACTCTTAATCTGGGGAAATAAACTGAGGGTTGTTGGGTAGAGGAGGGTGGGAGGGATGGGGTGGCTGTGTGATGGGGAAGGTATGTGCTATAGTGAGTGCTGTGAATTGTGCAAGACTGATGAATGACAGACCTGTACCCCGATACAAATAATACATTGTTAAAATAAGTAAATAAATAACCTAAGCCAATCATAGTAACCTCGTTCTTTTTGCCAGCATTTGGTTTAAGGATGGCATGTATCATAATGATTAATAAAATGTGAGGTTGATGTGGAAGAGTCTCCTGATGAACTTCTGGAAAAGGGTTTTGATTTGTAAAAAGAAAACTTAATTAAGTTTCTTCTTATACGGGGTGTTGCCATGTTTGTTTGAGATGTTTAGACTGGTGACAACAATGATCATGAGGGGAACTGGCTTTGGAACACACTCTATGTGCTGAGGACAGCAAAGCAGACTGATGGGAACAACAACCCAGATTCCAGATCCCTCAGTTATCAAAGAGATACTGAATTCAATGACCCGGGAGAGAACCTACTTCATGACTTCATATTACTAGATGATAGACTTCCCTTATTGTTTAAGCCAACTGGATCAGGATTGTCTGTTGTTTGTAACCACGGTAACGAACACAGAGCCAATCCATTTACAGACTAATTCCCCACGCTGCTGCCTAGTGCAAGAGGATGAACTAGCCTTTTAGATTCTTTTTTTTTTTCTAGAAATTAGAACTTGGAACTACTGAAAGAAGAAAATTTTAGGTTAGGAGCTAAATCCTCAGTTACTAACTAGAGAATGAGTTTGCAGTTGCCTTAATGAGTCACTGAAAAACTCAAGTCATGAGGAAGTAATAACTGTAAATAAGCAAAGCTGGTCAGCTGGTGGAGAGAGGACAATAGATCAAAAGGTCAGAGAGACATCGAAAGACTGTGAGCTTCCGGAGGGAAGGAAAGAAAGGGAGGGAGTATTGGGTCCTATAAAATACCTTGATTTTTTATGACTTCTGTTCTCCATTTCACGTATACACATACTCCTTTCCTTAAGTTAAAATGAGTCTCATTGGGCTCTTCATAACCACAACAACAGCAGCAACAACAAAAACAACAATAAAACCTAAACAGAAACACATATTTATTGAACAGAAATAAAATTACCTAGTGACTAAATCTGCGTTGTTTCATTTATAAGAATTCAAACAACCAACCAAACAAAACCCCACCTATCTGATGTCCCTCTTCTCCCTACAACATCACTAACCAGTATTTACCCAGAGACTATAAATCCAGGGTAAATTCCCGGATATAGAATGAACCCCTCCTTTCTAAGACAAATTCTCCCATTGTGGAATGCTACTGATTAATGAAATGCTCCCTCTGAGGCATAAATTAGAGTGATTTCCTAAATCCCCAGAGTCATCTCCAAACATACAGACTAGTAGTTATCCACTAGGATCTCTGCCCCTAGGTGACAATTGGCAGTCCAGAGACATTTTTGACCATTACAACTGAGGGGTTACTACTGGCATCTAGTGGATAGAGGCCAGAGATGCTGCTAAATACCCTGTAACGGACTGAACAGTGCCTTGCAATAAAAAATCATCCAGCTTAAAATGTCAACAGTGCCAAAGTAAAGAAGCACTGACCTAAAAGAGGTCTTATAGTAAGGACTATGTATGGAGGAGGAGACTAAAAAAATACTGTGGTTTTGGAGTGTTTCCATTGAGCTCTTCATATTTCCCATTAGTACCAACGCCCAGGTATTAATTAAAAGGTATATATAATACCTGGTGATAGGCCCTGAAATAGTTGAAAATAGAATAGCCCTTATTTGGAGATCAAAAAACACTGGAGTAAACGATGCTGTGAAAGGTATATCAGATACTTAGAGGTGCTTAATTAATGATTTTTCCATGCTTTGGGGCTATTGCATCTACAATGGATAGAAAGCTCTCTGAATGTGAATACATGCTTTGGTCTATGAGTAGATGTTTCATGATCCTACTGTGGAAATGCCTGAGTCATATACTTGGCTTTGTTCCTCGAGTAGACATGTGCTGTTTTTGTCTCCCTAGCATCCCTTTCCTCTTCTTTTGGGAACTGCATGCAATTTTCCTTTGGGAAAATACTTCTCCCTATAGGGATATTACCTATAAAGTATCCATGGAACTATCAGTCAGGGGCTCTTATGCTTTCTTTCCATGTGTTGGCAAGTGTCTCAGGCTAGGCCAATCAGTCTTCATCTCCTTGGGATTTAAGTCTTGAATGAAGCAATATGAGAATGGGAAATATTTCAAGCTGATTGGTATTGAACTGGGATGGTGTCCTAACGAGAATGTCTATAACTCCTTCTACCTAGGTCCCAATTGTTTTGTTTCTGATCCAGTTTCTCAATTGACCTCTCAGTTCTGTAAGCTCTCCCCACATACTCTTATTCCTCCCTACTTCAGAACTAGTTTTAGTTTCTTATACTCAAAAATCCTCAACTATTACAACCACAGAATTAGGTACCAGGAAGGGAGTCAACATGTTTAAGTTCTCATTCTATGAATTCTCTTAATTGGCTATTATGGTCAAAGANCTAAAAGATATGAATGTGCATTATATGCTATCAGACAGTATCAGAATGCAAATAATTCTATTATTATTTTTAGCATTATTACAGACTCAAACTGAAGCAAAAAAAAAAAAAGACCATCTTTTATAAGCCAACTCATTATTTTTTCTAGAAATGCCATTGTTTGGTACTTTCTTGCTAACACAGACTCCTAGCTAGAATTACACATTTCTTGGAGTACTTAGCTGCATTAAGCTACTACTAATCACTGCAACCTCCACTGGAAATTCCTTGAATTAGGAGTCTAAGTGCCTGCTCCAATACCTAATTTCTTTTTTTGTTGTTGTTTTTACTTTTTTAAGATTTTATTTATTTATTTGACAGAGAGAGAGACAGCGAAAAAGGGAACACAAGCAGGGGGAGTAGGAGAGGGAGAAGCAGGCTTCCTGCTGCACAGGGACCCCGATGCGGGGCTCGATCCCAGGACCCTGGGATCATGACCTGAGCCAGAGGCAGATGTTTAACAACTGAGCCACCCAGGCACACCCCACTACCTAATTTCTTCTTCTACATAAAACTGGCCCTCTCTTATTATTGTATATGTTCTTTGACGTACTTCTACACAAGCACCCTAAGATGCCTTGTAAGTTTCCCACTGTACTTCTGTGTCCACACCAAGACCATGGAACGGACTCCTTGATTTCTGCTCTATGTCTTATTCATCTGTGTCCAAAGAGCTTGGCACATAGTAGGCATTCAACACAAGCTTGATAAACAGATGCTTGAATAAATGAGGAAGATGAGAACACACAGAAGATGAATGAGAGGGGCGCCTGGGTGGCTCAGTCCCTTCTGTGTCTGCCTTTAGCTCAGGTCATGATGCTGGAGTCTCAGGATCAAGCTCCAAGTTGGGCTCCCTGCTCAGCGGGGAGTCTGCTCTTCCTCTGCCTCTGTCCCTCCTCCCCTACTCGTATTCTCTCTCTTTCTCAAATAAATAAAATCTTTTAAAAAAAAAAAGATGAATAGGAGACAAAGTTTTATATTGGGCACATGATCATAATACTAACAGCTCCTCAGGTCCCATATGAAGAAAAATGCCCACTCACCGAACCTGCCACACAGGAAGCTGCCATTTCCACCTCGTGAGCTCCTGAGCACAATCTACTGGATTTAAGGTGGGTACTAGAGCCACGGACAGACATACCCATAGGTTAGCCGGACTACAAGTTTGTGCCATGGGATCTCACTGTCCCTGGCTACAGAAGAAAGGACAAAAAGTGGCCAATCCAGAGTTGACTGAGTCAAACACAATTACCACCAACATCTAATTCTACCTTTTCCTTGATAGCACAATCTCACACTTGTAGGGGTTATCAATCATTTAGGAAAGCTGACTCTCCTCCTCAAAAGTAAAACCTAAGCTTCAGAAACAAGACAGAGGATCATAGGGGAAGGGAGGAAAAAATGAAACCAGAGAGGGAGACAAACCATAAGAGACTCTTAATCTGGGGAAATAAACTGAGGGTTGTTGGGTAGAGGAGGGTGGGAGGGATGGGGTGGCTGTGTGATGGGGAAGGTATGTGCTATAGTGAGTGCTGTGAATTGTGCAAGACTGATGAATGACAGACCTGTACCCCGATACAAATAATACATTGTTAAAATAAGTAAATAAATAACCTAAGCCAATCATAGTAACCTCGTTCTTTTTGCCAGCATTTGGTTTAAGGATGGCATGTATCATAATGATTAATAAAATGTGAGGTTGATGTGGAAGAGTCTCCTGATGAACTTCTGGAAAAGGGTTTTGATTTGTAAAAAGAAAACTTAATTAAGTTTCTTCTTATACGGGGTGTTGCCATGTTTGTTTGAGATGTTTAGACTGGTGACAACAATGATCATGAGGGGAACTGGCTTTGGAACACACTCTATGTGCTGAGGACAGCAAAGCAGACTGATGGGAACAACAACCCAGATTCCAGATCCCTCAGTTATCAAAGAGATACTGAATTCAATGACCCGGGAGAGAACCTACTTCATGACTTCATATTACTAGATGATAGACTTCCCTTATTGTTTAAGCCAACTGGATCAGGATTGTCTGTTGTTTGTAACCACGGTAACGAACACAGAGCCAATCCATTTACAGACTAATTCCCCACGCTGCTGCCTAGTGCAAGAGGATGAACTAGCCTTTTAGATTCTTTTTTTTTTTTCTAGAAATTAGAACTTGGAACTACTGAAAGAAGAAAATTTTAGGTTAGGAGCTAAATCCTCAGTTACTAACTGGAGAATGAGTTTGCAGTTGCCTTAATGAGTCACTGAAAAACTCAAGTCATGAGGAAGTAATAACTGTAAATAAGCAAAGCTGGTCAGCTGGTGGAGAGAGGACAATAGATCAAAAGGTCAGAGAGACATCGAAAGACTGTGAGCTTCCGGAGGAAAGGAAAGAAAGGGAGGGAGTATTGGGTCCTATAAAATACCTTGATTTTTTATGACTTCTGTTCTCCATTTCACGTATACACATACTCCTTTCCTTAAGTTAAAATGAGTCTCATTGGGCTCTTCATAACCACAACAACAGCAGCAACAACAAAAACAACAATAAAACCTAAACAGAAACACATATTTATTGAACAGAAATAAAATTACCTAGTGACTAAATCTGCGTTGTTTCATTTATAAGAATTCAAACAACCAACCAAACAAAACCCCACCTATCTGATGTCCCTCTTCTCCCTACAACATCACTAACCAGTATTTACCCAGAGACTATAAATCCAGGGTAAATTCCCGGATATAGAATGAACCCCTCCTTTCTAAGACAAATTCTCCCATTGTGGAATGCTACTGATTAATGAAATGCTCCCTCTGAGGCATAAATTAGAGTGATTTCCTAAATCCCCAGAGTCATCTCCAAACATACAGACTAGTAGTTATCCACTAGGATCTCTGCCCCTAGGTGACAATTGGCAGTCCAGAGACATTTTTGACCATTACAACTGAGGGGTTACTACTGGCATCTAGTGGATAGAGGCCAGAGATGCTGCTAAATACCCTGTAACGGACTGAACAGTGCCTTGCAATAAAAAATCATCCAGCTTAAAATGTCAACAGTGCCAAAGTAAAGAAGCACTGACCTAAAAGAGGTCTTATAGTAAGGACTATGTATGGAGGAGGAGACTAAAAAAATACTGTGGTTTTGGAGTGTTTCCATTGAGCTCTTCATATTTCCCATTAGTACCAACGCCCAGGTATTAATTAAAAGGTATATATAATACCTGGTGATAGGCCCTGAAATAGTTGAAAATAGAATAGCCCTTATTTGGAGATCAAAAAACACTGGAGTAAACGATGCTGTGAAAGGTATATCAGATACTTAGAGGTGCTTAATTAATGATTTTTCCATGCTTTGGGGCTATTGCATCTACAATGGATAGAAAGCTCTCTGAATGTGAATACATGCTTTGGTCTATGAGTAGATGTTTCATGATCCTACTGTGGAAATGCCTGAGTCATATACTTGGCTTTGTTCCTCGAGTAGACATGTGCTGTTTTTGTCTCCCTAGCATCCCTTTCCTCTTCTTTTGGGAACTGCATGCAATTTTCCTTTGGGAAAATACTTCTCCCTATAGGGATATTACCTATAAAGTATCCATGGAACTATCAGTCAGGGGCTCTTATGCTTTCTTTCCATGTGTTGGCAAGTGTCTCAGGCTAGGCCAATCAGTCTTCATCTCCTTGGGATTTAAGTCTTGAATGAAGCAATATGAGAATGGGAAATATTTCAAGCTGATTGGTATTGAACTGGGATGGTGTCCTAACGAGAATGTCTATAACTCCTTCTACCTAGGTCCCAATTGTTTTGTTTCTGATCCAGTTTCTCAATTGACCTCTCAGTTCTGTAAGCTCTCCCCACATACTCTTATTCCTCCCTACTTCAGAACTAGTTTTAGTTTCTTATACTCAAAAATCCTCAACAATTACAACCACAGAATTAGGTACCAGGAAGGGAGTCAACATGTTTAAGTTCTCATTCTATGAATTCTCTTAATTGGCTATTATGGTCAAAGAAAGGATTATTTTTCCTCTGAGCCTGTCTCCTCATCCATAAAATAGAAGTGATGGACTCATTTCTATAGGCTTTTTGTCTAGCTCTAAGGTCTCTAAGGTCCTAAATGCTAGTAAATATTGGACCTTCTTTGACTAGAAAGGCAAACTAAACTTCCAAGATAACCAGGAGGTGGTGCTCCAGTACCATGATGACACAACCACTAACAGCATCCAAGCAGTACTACCCCTGTTGGGGATATGGGCTTCCAAGAATCCTGCAGGGTCATTTCCACGCTGTCTTGTTGATTGGGCACATTTTCCTTTTCTATTGCTAAACACAACTCTGTGTGTGGCTATTGTGGGAAGTCTTTGCTCGGTCTCTGTTGAGATGGGTAATCCTTCTTCCTCAAATACTTCCCTATTGGACAGTAGAAATATTTCTCCATATTTGGTAAGTCACAGTGACGTTGGGTTGAGGTGGCTGGTAGCATTATGCATATGGCAGATATATCGGCGAGAGACAAGCAGCTCCAAATGCCATGTGGGACTAAAACAAATACAGACCTCGCATTCTGGTACCACCTCTGCCATGTGTTTGCTATGTAACATTGGGAGTGATCGTGTATTTTCCTTCAGTTACCTCCTCTGTAAACAATTACATTGGATGAGATCAGTGGTTCCCAAATTTATATTTTGTTAGAGAAAAACACTGGAAAAAAATCTTTCCTTAAATAAAGTCATACATGAAGTCCTCATATATAAATACTTCTCAAAACTCTGCATGACAAGTGGCAGAAACAGAATTCAAAAAAGCTTAAAAGTAAAACAGGAGGGGGAAAAAGAAAAACATGTCAGACATGGCTAGTTTACGGATCAAAATCTATCAGGGATCATCTCTCCACCTCCCACATACTTGACTTCATTCTCGGCCAGACCCTCAAAGTGTGACAGCAAGACAGATCTACAAGGGAAAGGGAGGACAGCACCCCCACCAACTCCCTTTCTTATACTTAGAACGTCCACTTAGTTGACACGCCTCCGTTGTTAAAGAATCAAGGCTCTGTGTTTTCCAGTTTATCAGAATAGCATGGAGCAGGAAAGGAAATATTCCACATGGAAGACAAGAAGGATAGAAGGAAAGATATTCAGTACTAAAAAATAAATAAAACTGGAATCACTCTAATTGTAGCAGAAGAAAACCCATCCTTCTCAGACGGTTCCTCAGGGACCTCCACAGAACACCTAAGGTATGAGGAATAGAAACTAAAAGCCATGGGATTAGGGACCTCTAAAATTTCCTATAGTTTTGAGGGGCTAGACCCCTACCCTGAGAAAAAGGTGACATGGTTCTTTCCTCACTCTCTGTCATGTTACACTTACAGTTTCCTCATTTTCTATGAGTTAACTATTTATTCAGAAAACAAACTGATGATTTGTCATCTTTGCTTTAGTACTTTCTCATTCCCCAAAATGATTTATAACCTCATTTATACCATGCACTTTCATTGTTCATGGTAGAAAACCCAGAGGTCATTTTATTATTAAAATGATGCAATTAAAAAATGATGCAATTAAGAAATAGGTAATTTTTTTAAAGATTTCATTTATTTATTTATTTATTTATTTATTTATTTATTTATTTATTTATTTTAGAGGTGATGGGGAAGAGTGGGGGGAGAGTCAAATGGAGAGAAGAGAGAATCTCAACCAAACTTCCCATTGAGCATGAAGCCTGATGTGTGGCTCGATCCCATGACCCTGAGATAATGACTTGAGGCAAAACCAAGAGTTCCATGTTTAACCAACGGAAGTGCCCCAAGGAACAGATGATTAAATAAGCCAGTCACCAAAGGGGGGGTTATATCTATTAGAGCCCAGTGGAATCACCCTGTCCAACTCAACTCTTTTCCATCTGAGAAGACCGAGATCCTGAAAAAGGAAACTGTCTTCCCAATCCCATTCAATGACTTAGTCCTAAAACAGGAACTAGAAGCCCACATGGCTGCTTCCCAATCCGTTATTCCTTTAAGCAGTGCTTCAGTGGGTGTTGCATCTAGTGACATCTTTTTCCTAACACAATTCTGATCATGTCACTTGTGACTTTAATTATTTTTAGGATCCACCATCTTTACGGAATGGTACAGACAGCAGAGTAAAATCTCACTTGGAATTTTATCTGCATCTTCCCTAAGCCTCTCTTTATTTGAAAACAGTACCATATTTGAAAATGGTACAAACTCTTCAGCATGAAAATCAAGACCCTTTTTAATGCAGGTCCTAGGTTACTTGTTGAGATTCATCCCTACCACTCCTTGTTTTTCCCTTTTATGGGCCAGTACAACAGCTTTCCTTGGCATCTCTCAACATTATGGTATTTCCGGCTTCCAGTCTTTGTTCGGACAACCCTTCCACTGCAAATACTGTGCCTTTCTCTCCTCTCCTTTATCTCATAAACTCCTTCTCCTTCTCCAAGGCTGAATTTATCTGTTACTCCCTTTGAAGCATCCTGTTATATGTCCTCTTTCTGTAAACCAGTTGTGATTTCACTCTTAGTTTTCTTACAGCATCCCATGCTTATTCCTACGGTTACTCTTACTAACTTAAACAGAATTGTCATTTTATAGACCTAGCACTATGCATGTCATTTGACTAATGAAATTATATTGATGTTAGGCTTTGTGAGAAAGAAGGTTAGGGACAAAAATGTTTTCCTAGGACCTCTGAAAATACACCAGAACAGGTGTCATTAATGGTTCTCTTTCTTGAAAGCTGGAACAACAAAATTCCAAGATCCTCTTCTACACCATGATGCAGCCACTACCAATTAACTGAAGTTGCTAAGTAAGTGAAAACTTTACTTACCATCCCCATCTATATATAAAACAAAAGGTGAAGTATATTTCTTCTAAAGTATCATACCCATTTCATGCTGAAGTCATTGATAATCTTCAGGCTACATCCTGGCTCAAAGCATACTACAATTTGATAGAGACATCTTCCAAAGCACAGTAGGGGACAGTAGTGACATACGTCAGGTCCATTTGCTGACCCTGTCTCAGTTCAATGGTTCCCAATCTTTCAATCACCATTCCACAGTTGAGGGCTAACTTTCACATGCCTGACACACTCTAATCAGCCCATAGTGATGGCTCACTATTGACTATCTCTTCATAGGTAAAGCAGGTTGCAACATACAAGGCAGTCCCTACCTCTAACTATAATAGCACAAATTTCTCTCCCTCTAAAGGAAGGGAAGTCAGCTGCAACCAGATCATGGCTGCAATCTAACCATCCACTTACCTGGCTCTCTCTACTGAGTATCCCGGTGATTTGTGTTTTCTCCTATCCTAGGTATATACGGTACTCCAGGATCAAAACAAAACAAAAAACTTTTTTTCCATCTTGCATCCAAATTTCCTTATACGAGATAAGCTCAAAGTATGTCACATGTTTCTGTCCTTGAACTAACACCTTACAAACATAATCTCATTTTATCTTTATTGCAATCCTATAAAGTAGGTACGGTTATTCTCAATTCCAGGATAATGATGTTAGACTCAGTGAAAATAACTAATTTACTCAAAATCAAACAGTTGATATATCCCTGAGCTGGAGTTTGAATGCAAATCATTCTAAATACAAAATGTATTTATTTACATTCTGCTCCATAAATATTTTACAAATGATCAAATGGATGAATGAATGGATTCCCAGGCTGTAAGACCTATTTGAAGTATTTTTCACCTCTGGCACAATTTGTTTATTAGACTGCCCCAAAATGTACATATTATTCTACCTCTGAGCTCATGTCAGACAGACGGCAGAGTATAATCTCACTTGGAATTTTATCTGCATCTTTCCTAAGTCTTTCTTTATTTGAAAACCATCATATCAAATACACAAAGCATATCAAAAACAAAAAGAAATAAAAGATATATAAAAGACAGTAAGATTATGATAAAATGCAAAACATCATTAGTCATTATGGAAATTCAAACCATAACCAAAATATGGTGTCACTTTCTACCCACTAGGGTAGCTGTAATGAGAGAGAGCAAGAGAGAATGAAAGACAGAGGAAAAATAACAAGTACTAGAAAGAAATGGAGACACTAGCCTATAGGATCCAACAATACATTAAAAGGATTTTCACTGTGACGAAGAGGGATCTATTCCTGGACTGCAAGGGTGGTTTAACATTCTCAAGTTAATTAACATGATACATCACATTAATAAAAGAAATCTTCAATCATACAATCTTCTCAATTAATGGAGAAAAAGCATTTGACAAAATACAACATATTTCTTGATTAAAACTCTACACAGGGTAGGGATAGAGGGAACATACCTTGTATCGTAAAAGCCATCTATGAAAAGCCCACAGCAAATACCATTCTCAATGGAGAAAAACTGAGAGCTCTTCCCCTTAAGTCAGGAACACAAAAGGAATGCCCAGTCTCGCCACTGTGTTCAACATACTAGAAGTCCTAGCCTCATCAATCAGACAACAGAAATAAAAGGCATTAAAATCAGCAAGGAAGTCAAGCTCTTACTCTTTGCAGGTGATATGAATACTTTATGTGGAAAACCCAAAAGACTCCACCCCAAAATTGTGAGAACTCATACAGCAATTTAGCAACATGGCAGGATACAAAATCAATGCACAGAAATCACCTGCATTTCATTGCACTAAAAATGAGGCAGAAGAAAGAGAAATCAAGGTATCGATCCCACTAACAATTGCACCGAAAACCATAAGATACCTAGGGATAAACCTAACCAAGGAGGTGAAGAATCTGTACTCTAAAAACTACAGAACACTTATGAAAGAGATTGAGGAAGACACAAAGAGATGGCAAGACATTCCATGCTCATGGATTGAAAGAATAAATATTGTTAAAATATCTATGCTACCTAGAGCAAACTATACACATTCAATGCAATCCCTAACAAAATACCATCGACATTTTTCACAGAACTGGAACAAAAATCCTAAAATTTGTATGGAACCAGAAAAGACCCTGAATAGCCAGAGGAATGTTGGAAAAAAACAAAGCCAATGCTGGTAGCATCACAATGCCTGATTACAAAGCTGTGATCATCAACACAGCATGGTGCTGGCACAAAAATAGACACATAGCTCAATGGAACAGAACAGAGAACCCAGAAACAGACCCTCAACTCTATGGTCAACTAATCTTTGGCAGAGCAGGAAAAAATATCCAGTGGAAAAATAAGAGTCTCGTCAATAAATGGTGCTGGGAAAATTGGACAGCCACATGCAGAAGAATGAAACTGGACTACACTGTCTTACACCATAAACAAAGATAAATTCAAAATGGATGGAAGACCTAAATGTGAGACAAGAATCCATCAAAATCCTAGAGGAGGCAGCAACCTCTTTGACATTGGCCACAGCAACTTCTTGCTAGACACATCTCCAAAGCCAAAGGAAACAAAAGCAAAAATGAACTACTGGGACTTTATCAAGATAAAGAGCTTACGCACAGCAAAGAAAACAGTCAAAAAAACTAAAAGGCAACCTACGGAATGGGAGAAGATATTTGCAAATGACGTATCAGATAAAGGGCTAATATCCAAGATATAGAAAGAACTTTCTAACTCAACACCTAAAAAAACAAATAATCCATTTAAAAAATGGGCAAAAGAGTGGGGCACCTGGGTGGTTCAGTTAGTTAAATGTCTGCCTTCAGCCGGGGTCATGATCCCAGGGTCCTGGAATTAGGCCTCACATCAGGCTCCCTGCTCAGCGGGGAGGCAGCTTCTCCCTCTCCCTCTGACCCCCACTTACGCTTGCTCCCTCTCTCTAGTGCTCTCTGTCTCTCTCTCAAATAAATAAATAAAATCTTAAAAAAAAAAAGAAAGAAAGAAAGAAAGAAAGAAATGGGCAGAAGACATGAACAGAAATTTCTCCAAAAAAGACATACTAATGGCCAACAGACACATGAAAAAATGCTCAACGTTACTCAGCATCAGGGAAATACAAATCAACACCACAATGAGATATCACCTCACACCAGTCAGAAAGGCTAAAATTAATGAGAGGAAACAAAAAATGTTGGTGAGGATGCGGAGAAAGGGAAACCCTCTTACACTGCTGGTGGGAATGCAAACTGGTATAGCTACTCTGGAAAACAGTATGGAGGTTCTTCAAGAAATTAAAAATAAAGCCACCCTACGACCCAGCAATTGCACTACTAGGTATTTACCCCAAGGATACAGATACAGTGAAACAAAGGGGTACCTGTACCCCAATGTTCATAGCAGCTCCATAATCTGCTCCATTAGACAATCCCACATCTATGCATCTCTGCAAATTGGAGCTCCCTACTTGGGGTTCTGACTCTGAATGCTGTGGGACAATACTCTTTAAATTCTTAGAACTAGGGATTGAGAAAGGTTTCACTGTAACAATTTAAGAATTTCCGATGTTCTGATAATGGATCTTCTAACAACACTTTTGATTTTATCTTGATCCTGTTCTCACATTTCACAGGTAGAACCCAGGATTTGACATTTTTCCTCCAGTTGTTTCTTAATGTTTTAATCCAGGCCAGCTGGAGTAATGGGAGTGAGAGGGTTTCATGTTCAAAGCCATAAGACCTGGGTTGGAAATATTTTCTCTAAATTCTGCCTGGAAACTGCACAGGCAGGTCTTTCTAAATTTATTTCTGCCTTCCTTTAATTTAGCAGATAAAAGAAGCCAATGAATACTGTCATTATTCTTCCTGAAAATCTCCTTAGGAAGATTCGCAAGTTCATTAGGTCCTTTTTTGCCTTAAATTTTATACTTTCGTATAGGGGATAATATTTCCACTTATAACACAGGTGACCCTTCTCCCAATCTCCGATAGCAATTTCCACAATTCCTGAATATCTTCCATTAACAGTGTCTTCATCATGCTTCTAGCCTCTACCTACAGCCTGGTCTCAAAGCTAATGCCATGTATCATCTATTTTTATTACGGTAGCAATATTTTATTTTTGTCAATTATCTAGTGCTACCTAACATACCTCCCAACACACAGTGGCTTGAAACAATGATTTTCTTTTTTTTTTTAATTTCTTAAATTATTAGATTAGTTGGTGGTTTGATCCAACATTGTGTTGACTGGAATCAATAAGGGAACTTCATTCAGTCTGCAGGTTGGCTGGGGCTAGAACAGCCTGGGGCCTCACTCACTCTTACCCTCAGTTCTCGTCCCTGTGGTAGGTCTCTCCCTCATCTCTCTCCCTTCCTCCAACTCCCCTCTCAGTGCTCTCTCATTATTCCGTAATCCAACTCCACCTTCTGTACATGGTGGCTGCATTCCAGAAGAGCAAAAAAGGAAGCAATTCAAACTCTTCCTGGAACCGCGTCACTTCTGCCACATTTTATTGGCCAAAGCAACCCACAAGTTCAGGTTACAATGAAAAACAGGAGAAATAGTTGGGAAAGGGGAGCACCCATCTTTGCAGACAATGTAGTATGCTTTACTATCCCTGAACTTCACAGACATGATAGGCCAAAAGATCCACTCTCCATCCATTCCCCTTTTTGTTTTGTTTTCTTTTAATTAGGTTTAATTTTAATTAGGTTTCTGTAAGGAGAGACTAAAGGAGTCCTGATTAATATATATAAAAGAAGTGACTATATGGAAAGTTGGCTAAGAGTAGAAAGTAAGGTTAAAAAAAAAGAGAGAAAAGTCCTGGAAAAGTCCAAATACTGAATGTGAGTTAATTATCTGGAGCTTCAAGTTACCTGGAATGGTGTACTCTCTGTGGGATCATAGATTAAATCCCAAAGAAATATTTTAAAGTACTTCATTCAGTCTTTTCCAAAGAATTCTGTAGGACCTTGCTTCTGCAGAATGGTTTTAAATGATTCCATGGACAAATGAGTTCCACTGCTTAAGGATTCATTAGGGCTCTTGATAGCCACTATGCTCCATGAATCATAAAGTGTTACATATGTCATAACTTCTATCGAACTCATTTTACCACGTATTCTGAACTTCAGCATCTTGAAAAGTGCTGTTCCATGGGATATGCTCTGTGGAATTCCAGGATAGTTGAGCTCCTCACTTGAAAAGCAGGGAAATCAAAGGCTCAGAGAGTTTGAGTCACTTGCTTGAGTTAAAGTAGGAGCAGAGCTTGGGGGCTGTCTCTGAGTTTCCAGTTCAAAGTTTTATTATTCTCCACATGGCTTAGGTGTAGACAAGGCTAAATTCACTAGACAAAGAGGCCATTACACTGATGAGGTGCTAGGGCCCTGCCTACACAAGCAAACCAAAATCTAGGCCTGTAAATGCCTCAGGGTTAAGAAATAAAATGCTAAGGACACCCCCAACGCTGGCGGTCAACTAGGCTCTAAGCTACAGCCAATCAATAACCGCGTTACTTCGCTTCTGCCTTTTCCCTATACAAGTCTCTCTCCAGCTCCTGTTGGTGGAGCCTTTCACTACTTTTGGTTTGGCACTGCCCGATTCAAATCGATTTTGCTCAAACTCTTAAAAATTTCAACGCGCCTCAGCTCATCTTGGAACAGTTCTGGTGACAGAGGAGAGAAGCGAAGGGCCCCGAGCCCAAGGCGCCCAGGAGCAGGAGCAACATGGCGCAGGTACCTGCTCAGCTGCTGCGGCCGCGGCGTCCTCGGGTCTCTGGAGGCGGCGGGCAAGTCCCTCTCGCGGCCTGATCCCAGCTCCCCCGCTTTCCGCTCGGAGCTTTCAGACTTGACTTGAGCTTTTCTTCCTCCAGACGCGGTCCAGAAACTGGCAGGAGTCAGACGGGGCCCGACCGAGAACCCAGACCGGCTGCGCTTGGGCTGGGCCCGGAAATTGTCTGAAACTGGCCTGGGTCCGACTTAGAAACCTGACCCTGTCCAGGAACAGAGTGGTTCCGACTCGGAAACCAGACCGGCTCCGGCGACGCAGTGGTTCCGACTCGGAAACCAGACCGGCTCTGGCGACGCAGTGGTTCCGACTTGGAAACCAGACCGGCTCTGGTTGGACTGGGTCTAAAACCGGCCAGAGTTGGACTAGGTCCGTCTTTGGAACCTGACCAGGCCCAGAATAGAACGGTTCCGGCTCAGACACCAGACTGGATCAGACGTAAGCTGAGCTGGGTCCCGCGTGAGGTCCTGGGTGAGTAAAAGTTTGTTTTGAGGCTGAACAAGGTTAACCTTACCAAAGACAATCTTGAAGTACAGTGACCACAGTGGAGAGCTTGTAACCGTCTTAGATAAGTTTATCCGTTTACAGATGCCCTGGAGATAATGGTGTCTCAGCTGGACGCTCGCTATCAAGGGTGGAGGGAAAATCATTTTTCCTCTTTTACAGTTTCTAGTGTCCTGGATGACACCTGCTGGGACGTCAGCTCGCTCTGGAGCCTGAGGATCGATCCTGGGAGAAGGGGCCGAAGCCCGCAAAGGGTAAGAATTCTTACTGAAGTCATGCGCTTGCAAATTCAGATTGACAGGAAGAAACGTTGGTTATTATTGATCCTTTCTCCGCCAGAGACAGCTATAGCCTTCTTGTTTGTCTCATTTTGTGTCCTGAGAAGTTGGCTTGGCAACCATCAGGATGGTGTCCCCAAAAATATGGCGGCACAGGAGTGTGGTTTCCCTATACGTGAAACATAAGGAATAGTATGGGGGACATTAGGAGAAGGAAGGGAAAAATGAAGGGGGGGAAATCAGAGGGGGAGATGAACCATGAGAGACTGTGGACTCCCGGAAACAAACTGAGGGTTTCAGAGGGAAGGGGGCGGTGAGCAGATGGGTGAGCCCTGTGATGGGTATTAAGGAGGGCATGGATTGCATGTAGCACTGGGTGTTATACACAAACAATGAATCATGCAGCACTACATCAAAAACGAATGATGTATGGTGACTAACATAACATGATAAAAAAAAAAGCGTGGCTTATACTGCACTTGTGGCTAGATATAGCTGGACGAAAATGTGGGTGCACTCCATTTGCAGCGAGGATTTTAACAGTTATTGCCAGCTCTCAGCACTGTTGTCCAAGTCTTTCTTTGGGCATTTTAAGTTACACAGGGAGCATTATAAAAATAAGAAATGATGATAAACCCTCTCTGGGTTATATGTGTATGGGTACGTGTGACTAATATAAGTATTCCAAAAATTGTTTAAAGTTTGTAGAAATTTGTCAATACTCTCCCTGTTCAGTTGTTATCTTAAATTATTGTATGCCGTGGAAATAATTACATTTCCTTATCAAGTGAATGCTCATCAGATCTTTAACCATGACTATTTTTTTAAAAGTCTTTTTGTCATTTACCAAAGTTATTAATTTACACTGATACACTTGCAAAGTTCCTCATCTTCAGAGAGATTCATGGGAAGGACTCTGCTAAGTACTCTAGAATATAGGTTTCTAAAAACTTTAAGATCGTAAAACTGAACTGGGTAAGAATTTCCAGAACTAATGGAAAACCTGGATTCAAACAGAATGAGAATTTGAAATATGAAATATGGAATTGAATGAACTGATAAGGGTAAGCAGGTACCCCCTGCAGTACCTGGATCCACATGTCTCGTACTGTAGCAAATATAGGAGATTAACAAGCAAGCTGCTTGGCTAAAACAATTTTTCCAGATTATCTATGACTTACAGTAATTTCGTAAAGTATATCTCTGAAAACAGAATTGAAATATCTACTTTTTCTCCCTACCTAATCCCTCTAGAATTCAGAAACTTATTGAGTATCCTTACTTATTCTTACTTTCATGGTAATATAATTATTTGCTTCCGTTCGGTAAGAATCTGTTCCCCCTATGACAGGACACAATTGGAAACATTGGTTGTATAACCAAGACTTTGGCTGGAATGTCATATTGGAGAATATGCGTAAAATAAAATATAAGCAGACAGTCTTAAGGAACTAAGTTTGACTTTATGGAGCTGATAAAATCCCCTTGGAAAAACTGGCCCAGTATGTTGCTTACAAAGTTCCTGGGAACCTTACCAGGTTACTAGGGAAGGCCACTTCCTGGGAGGCCCAGGAACGTCAGGATATTTGGGGACTTAAAGAAGAGAGGAATTCACCCAAATCTATAGGTATTCCATGCAGTCTGATGGTGAGTTCTTGGTTTGATTTCTTAGCCTGGAGAGGCTTTTAAAAGTCTAGTCCAGGGGCACCTGGGTGGCTCAGTAGTTAAGCATCTTCTGCCTTTGAGTTGAGTCATGATCCCTGTGTCCTGGGATCGAGCCCCACATCAAGCTCCCTGCTTGGTGGGAAGTCTGCTTCTCCACTCCCCCTGCTTGTATTCCATCTCTTGCTCTCTCTCTCTCTCTCTCTCTCTCTCTGTCAATTAAATGAATAAATAAAATCTTTCTTAAAAATAAATAAAAAATAAAAGTCCATTCTAAGATTCCTTATGAAAAGTTCCAGCAAAGCAGATTTAAAAAGAGGCTGTATGATCAGTCACTACTCTTGCTGCACTTACATAAATAATAAAGCCAAGTTTAATGAGACTAGACTTATTTTGCAAACAAAGTAGTTTTAACTGTGATTATCTCCAGACTGAAGTTTCCAATTTCTCCCCACCCTTCTGATTTGGAATCACTAAGAATAAAGGCTGCCTTTGAACTTCCTTGGAAGGGTCTGGCAGCCAAACTTCAGGGACTTGAGCCTTGGGTCCACATTCCCCAATTTAAAAGGGCTTCTCCAGACTCTTGGAGCTGCACACCGGCTGGAAATCTAAAATTAAACTTGACTAGGGCGGTTCCTACCCAGAAGCAGTAAGGGTCTTGTGGTGGACAGCTCTCCTAGGATCATGGATCAAGATCTCATCTCTCATAGGAAGCCTTTATTCCTTTTGCCGTTTTACTACTTCCTTCACTCTGTTAATTCACAGACAGTGCTCTGTAACTCTGACAACTATTTCTGTATCTACTACTAAGGCCATTGCTGCACAACAAAATTCCCAGATTTTCTTGCTAAGGTGGTTTTACATGATACAATGGCTTTATATTATTTATTGGCTAAACTAGGGAGAATCTGGGCCGAAGCAGATATCTCCTGCTGTACCTGAATCTACATGTCTTGTACTGTAGCAAATATAGGAAATTAACAAGCAAGCTACTTGGCTAAAACAGGCTGATGCTTCTTCAGGTACCTTCTTTGACTGATTCGACACTAACTGGTTTGGTCAATGGTGGCCGTGGCTATCCCTTGTGTACCTCAGTATTTTGGTATTATCCCACTAATAGTTATCACGAGAGTATCCTTGATGTGCAGTGTTCTCTTGCAGGTCTTAAATTTGTGATCATAGCCATTAGGTGGTCTCACTGTACTTAGAGGGATAGAAACAAGCTGACCAATGAGCTGAACAGCAAAAACAGCCCTTCTGGGGATCTGATATCATAACCTGTGAGTGTCACAGTGAGTGAGACAAGAGCATCTTAACTTTGATGGTTACTGGGAGTGATTGCTAATAGGACATTTTTTTTTAAGATTTTATTTATTTGACAGAGAGAGAGAGATTGCAAGTAGGCAGAGAGGCAGGCAGAAAGAGGAGGAAGCAGGTTCCCCGCTGAGCGGAGAGCCCGATGAGGGGCTCGATCCCAGGACCCTGAGATCATGCCCTGAGCCGAAGGCAGAGGTTTTAACCCATTGAGCCACCCAGGCGCCCCGCTAATAGGACATTTTTGGTCAATCCCTCAAATAGGAGAGGATGACCAAAAGAAGGGAATTGTTACATTAATTAAACAAGGAGGCCATTAGATTGATGTGGCTCTAAGGCTATGGTGGTGTATGTAAACACACCAAAATCTAAGGCTGCAAGTGCCTCAAGGGTGAGAAATCAAAATGCCAAAGACAACCTGTCACAGTCAACGAGGCTGTAAGCTAGAGCCAATCCTAATTGCCTTACTTTATTTCCATCTTTTCTTTATAAAAGTTTCTCCCTAGCTCCTGTTGGTGGAGTGCTCCTCATCACTTCCAGTTCAGCGCTGTCTCATTCGAACTGATTTTTGCTCACCCTTAAAATTTGTGATATGCCTCAGTTTATCTTGTAACAACACATACCATAGAAACATAATTTTTCCAGCTACTTTAAGTTGCTGAGTCCTGTCTTTAGTCACCTTTTCCACACCGAGTCCATTCTGTAGGATTCCACATCTGTGGAATAGCAGAAAGGTAGACTCCTGTGGAGCCAACATATCAGGCGTTGGTGGATCAGAACCTTAGTAATAGGTTTCCCCATGGTTGGAAATGCCATTATGGGGTTGTTAAGAAATATGTGAAATTGGTACTCTTTTATTATTGCAGGCTTCTAAGATAGATTTCTTTCTGGAGCTCATTCTGATACTTCATAGATCATTGCCTTCCACACACTTTTTGGAAAAACCTCCGTTGTACTAAACCAACCTCCAAAACGTCCATCCTTCTCCGTGAAAACACACACTTTTGAGCACCTCCGTGTGTTTTCCAGACAACCTAAGTGCTTTGGATGCATTCTCCTTGACCAACTTGGGAGTTCTGGTCTTGTATGAAAACATTCCACTCTTTCATGTTTTCCAGACAGTGTCTAGTTGGAATGGAAACTAGCACAGAACTGGTGTTTGGTGAAGGAAATGACATGTGGCCCTCTTAGAACTGAAAGGTGATGTCACTCACCAAGGTGAATATTCTGGCCTGATGCCTTTATGACTGGGGATTACTGAGGTGTGGTGGAGAGAGCACTGGACTGGGAGTCAGGAAGCCCAGATTCCAGTCCTGATGTAGCTGCTACCTCTCTGTTTGACCCTGAGTATGTCATTGGCCCCCAACTTTGTTGGGTACCTCTTCCATACTGTAAGTCCTTCCCACCAGAGTTTGTTTTCACTGTGCTAGAACTGTCAACTTAGAATGTGTTGTGTAGGGGTTAAAGGACGTACAACCGGGATGGAAATTGCAAGGGAATTGCAAAGAGTCAGCTTTCTACACAAATACTAGATAATCTATAAAAGGAAAGTTCTGTGGGAGAAACAAAGAAACAAAAAAAAAAAGAAACAGAGTCATTTAATTTTGCTTGGTGGGTCCATTCATTTAAGATTTGTGCAGGAGACTGAAAGTAGTGGATTTACATTTTAAGAGATCTCTTTGGTGTCTGTATAGATAATTGATTATAGAGGACATTAGAAGGGACAGGGGCAGAGGTCTGTTATAAGACTAATCAAAGGGGTGCCTGGGTGGCTCAGTGGATTAAGCCACTGCCTTCGGCTTAGGTCATGTTCTCAGGGTCCTGGGATTGAGGCCCGCATCGGGCTCTCTACTCGGCGGGGAGCCTGCTTCTCCCTCTGCCTCTGCCTGCCTACTTGTGATCTCTTTCTCTCTGTCAGATAAATTAAAAAAATAAATAAAAGGCTAATCAAATAGTACAGGTAAGAAATGATGGTACATTGGGCTATGGTGATAGCATTTTAGATATGCAAGCAATTTAGAGTAGATATTGAATGGGAAATTTTTAAGATTTGGATTGCTTGTGGCAAGTGGAAAAAAAAAATGAAATAAAGAATGAGGTATGGATTCTGGCTTTAACAATTGAGTTGGTTTTGTTTCCATTTACCGAGATGGCAAGGGATTGGGAATAGATTATGTTGGAAGTAGAATGAGAGTCAGCATCTTAGACATGTACCTTTTGCAACTTTCCAGTGAAGATATCAAACAGAATCTTGACTGTATTGATTTGGCTCCCAGAGAGGTTTGCCGAAGAGATAAAATTTGGGAGTGATAAGCATTAGATGATACTTGATAAGCTTCAGAGAGAGGTACCATATGAACCATGTGAACTGACATTTGAAGAATGAGTCGGGGTTTACTGATGATTGAGAATGTGGGGAAGGGGAGTACATGCAAAGAGGACTGGGTCCACTGGGCTCTCAGTGCCAGAGCTCAGAGCACTGGATGGCACTTTCTGAAAACAGGAACACTACCTTCTCTCTAGAATGATCCACTTGCCGTCTTAGATCCCTGGACACTTGGCTTCAAAGCCGATCAAGGATTCCAGCTAAGAGTAGTTTGCTTAAGGATAATAATGGAGCCTACAGGCTCTGTTTCTTTTTTCCCTCAAACTAGAGAAAATTTGCTTTTTTTTTCTTTTTTCCCCTCACTAATATTGAATTCATTAGTGTTTGCCTTTTCCCAAGTCTGGCAACCTCATCGAGCACAATTCAGTTCAGACTTCAGTGTCACTACCCAAGAGAGTAGGATAGATTATAAGCAATTTAGAGATCCCTTGTTGTACTTAATTTGTCTTTGGCTAGAGATTTTGAGTTTATTTCTGAACTTTTTCCTTTTAAATCAGTTCCAAAAATAAGGCAGGATACCCTTCTTTTAGATTCTGCCCAGCAGAAAGTGTTCTTATAACACAGGCTTCAAGGAATCCTATAGGCCAGTGTTACCTTATTTTAGCATCTCAGGGTGTTCTCACGATTGTCCTCTTCTCCCTCTGGACAGTCAAGGGGAGAATGCAATTCAGTCCCATGTGATGGTAGCCCTTAGATATCTGGTTATTTGCTGGATGTCGCTTAGAACCCTTACCTCTCAGAACCAGCAACAAGGGATCAAATCCCTATTTGATCACATTGCCTCTCTTTCTTCTCTAATCTTCTGACTCCCTCTTTTGCTCTTAAAGAGTCTCATGATTATATTGGGCCCACCCAGATAATCTAGGATAATCTAGATGTAAGATTTTTTTTTAAGATTTTATTTATTTATTTGACAGAGAGAGAGACAGTGAGAGAGGGAATACAAGCAGGGTAAGAGGAGAAGCAGGCTCCCCACTGAGCTAGGAGCCCAATGCAGGGCTCTATCCCAGGACCCTGGGATCATGACCTGAGCCAAAGACAGACGCTTAAGGACTGAGCCACCCAGGTGCCCCTAGATGTAAGATTTCTAGCTTCGGATTTTTCCCACTACAGAAAAAAAAAAAAAAAATGCATGCAGCTCAAGTTTGAATTCAGGTATCCTAAGAGTAGAATGATGTATTGGGATTAATACAATCTCTGTGATTAGGGACACATAGATTTGGAAGGTTGTTCCTTCACACTCTAGCCACTTGACATTGAGCAAATCAGTTTGTCTCTATGAGCCACATTTTTCTCATATATAAAGTGAAAAGGGTAGGACCCATGTTACATAGGTTTGGTGAGTATTTAATAAGATATGTATTGAGAATTTAGCTAGGGATTATATTTTTAAGAAATCCTTAAAGGGCCAGTCTGAGTTCCCCTGTTGGCACGGACAAGAAAAGAGGCTCAGAGAAGAGGAACATTTGGCATGACCTCATACAGTGGGTTAGAGGCAAACCCCAGGCCAGATCACACAATGGAGAGCAGTTACAAGAACAAAACTCCACCTGCTTTCTACAATATTCCACAACCAGCCCCCCTGGGGAAAGGGGGTCAGGCAAAGCCTCTTGATTCCTTTCCTCCAGGGCATCCCATAGGAATTGGAGGCTAGAAGGCAGGCATGCTGGCTTCATCTGACGTGACACCTTTGGTCTTCCTCTGGCATTTTCAGTTATGAACCTCTGCCCTACAGCCCAATCGATGTCAGCTCACTTTGCACTAAATGCTTCCTGCATGCTGAGCCATTCTGTATTCGTTTAGTAAAAATAGAGCCATCCAGCATCAATTCACATGAAATAATTTTCCACTTCATGTCAACTGAAAATCACCAACTTCCTGCTACAAGTGACACTTAGTACAGGAAGGCACTTGGAATCATTACCAGTTCTCATCGCATAGGCTGCTTGCCTTTGCATGACCATATTCTCTACCGAGAGAAAATATGGATCAGAGCTCTATTTCCATGTAATTAAATACAAAGTTTAAACTATAGCCCATCTTCCTATTAAGCTAGAATCTTATCACCACCAGAAGACAAAAAAATAAATTGTCATTGAGTTCATGACTCCCATGGGATTAGGTCAGAACAGAACCATTCATTCATCTGCTGAGCATATATAGACCTCCTAGGTTTTAGGCACTTTCACAAATGCAAAGATAAATAAGATCAAGTCCCCTCTCTTAAAAGAATCTTATAGTCCAGTAGGGACGGTTAAATGTGTATGTAGTCAACTACAATAAAAGGCATATTTAACTATATGCAGCTGTTAAAAAAAAATTATGTCTTAAACTATTGATATTCAGATATTTCCAACTGTGAAAATCTTCATTTGAGTGAAATTTCACAAAGTCCAGTAAATAAAACTGATCATAGGGGATTTGCTGTGGCTGAAGTGGGAACAAGAGACCTGGAGATGAGGCCACTAAGTACCTCCCCCCACCGCCGTCTCACCAACACTCTATAGTTTCTCACAGAGCTCTTCAGAATATGTTTAAAGGCAACTTCTTTACAATATTCATCACTAACTTCTTGAAAGTACTGATCTGTAGGTACGAATAGAAAGTAACTTTTCTTTTCATCATTACCTCTTTCACTTACTCTATAGACTAATTTTCCCCCCATACTCCTGGTTTGTATCTCAAGGGAATCTCATACTTTCTCTGATCCTTCTTAGACATTAATACATAATCTTGTTTCCTAGCTCAGTGTAGAACCCAAAGCCAATCTCAGCCAACTAAAAAATGTCCCCTTTCCCAAGCTTTGGTCTATATAACTGGAAAACCTAGGAAGAGCTAAAGGACGTGTTAGCAGCCCCCTCACCATTTCCCTGCCTTGTTCTTCCATTCCTCTTCCCTGATTCATTATGGAATGGAGAGGGGATTAGGGTGAGGTGATAGAGGAAAGATGCAGAGAATGTCTTATTTGCCTACCAGGACTGCCATGTACAGTTGTGTAGGTTACATACTGCATAAGGGTACCCAGCCAATGGAGCAAAGAATCTAGCTCACTGGGGAAACTATGTACTATGGTGTGGGGCTGCTTCCACTTGTGGGAAGGGAGCATTTTTGTAAATTACCACCTAATTGCTTTATCAGCTGGTTTTGTGCTGCCCCCAAAACAAGAGTGTGTCTTTTATAAAATGTTCACAAGGTGATCGAGGGATAGAGACAACCCTGTTGACCAGTACGATTTGAAGCTGACATTGGACTGAATATGACACATGTTCAAAGCCTGGCTGTTTCCTCTGTGGGGTGGGGTGCTTTGGGAATTACTAGGCATTCTCCCAATCTAGCCCCACCATCACCAGGAACCTCTCATTTGATGATTTTGGATTCCAGTGTCCCTCTGGCTGAATATTTCTGGCCATATCTTAGCTCTGCAATCTATCCCTCAAACTTAGGCAGATTGTCTCTGTTTGGTTTCCTCACCCTGCAGGCAGTTTTTGAGTAGAGAAGACACCTGAGGGCTCACTGCCTTGTCTGCCCCAGAGGACACATGTGACTTTCCCCCATCATGGCAGAAAGTGGGACTCCAAGAGCTATGCCCACTTCCAGCTGCCAAAGACTCCTTCAGCAAGTGTTAGGCCTTTTCAGGCATTAGGTTCCAATGTCCATATTCACTAAAGTCCAGGGTGTATATACGGTTCTCCAAAGCCTCCTTTATGTGAATCAGCTCTAGCATTTCCTCTGTATCCACATGGGGAATAAGCCACATGGCAAAATCAGTTCCACAGCCCTTACCCTGCCTACATTGATATCTGGTAACTGATAATCTGCTGAGACTAAAAGTCATCAAAAAAGGTCCTGGTACATGATGTTTAGTGACATAGGTAAATTCTCAAGTAATAATAAATGGAAAGCCAGATAAACACATAAAGTTGAATATATTCATACATGTGTATATAGTTTCTGTGTGCTCATCTGTTGTTTTAGTACAAATAATGTGGAGTAGGGGATGCTTGAGATCCTCTCATTTAAAATATGATTTGCATAGCACCTGTGAGGTTCACTTACAGCTTCTGAGACATAGGATATGAATTCTAGATGCCTTTGTATTAGTTTCCTATTGCTGCTATAACAAATTACCACCATAGTGGTGGCTTAAAACTGCACAGGTTTATTTTCTTAATATTCTGGAGGTCAGAAATTTGATAAAAGGGCTTACAGTGCTAAAATCAAGGTGTCATAGACCCATGATTCCTTCTGGAGGCTCTAGGAGAGAATCTGTCACTTTACTTTTTATAGTTTCTAGAGGCTGCCTGTATTCCATGACTCATGGCTCTGTATCACTCCAGTCTCTGCTTCTGTCATTACATTTTCCTCTGACCTTGACACTCCTGTCTCCTATAAGGATTCATGTGATTTCATGGGACTTACACAGATAATCCAGGGTAAACCTGATACCTCAAGATCCTTATTAATCACATCTGAGAAGTCCCTTTTGATATATTAGGTAATGTATTCACAGGTACTGGGGATGAAGCCATCTTTGGTGGTAGACTATAATTCCACCTACCACACCATCTTTAGCAGCCTATTATTCCACCTACCATGCCATAGATAGAGAATATGGACAATAGTAACCAATATGAGCACTTTCAAGTGTGAGCTTGGGTAAATTGCTTGCTTCCTCTCAGCCCTCAGTTTCTTCATCTATAAAATAGAGATAATAATAGTGTAATAATATATATAATGTATAATAATACATATATATAATAATAATAGTATCTTCATACAATTGTTATTAGGGCTAGATGAGTTCATATTTTCAAAATACTGAGAATAATGCTGGCTCATGGTAAGTGCAACATGAGTGTTTTTAAGAAGTCACCAGGGAAGACACTATAATGCAAAGTAGACTTGGGGTCCAGTTGCTTCTTATTTGGCTGACACTGTGTTACATAGTCTAGGATTAATAGCAGCAGGGGCTTATTAACTTAATGGATGTTACTCAATCTCTGGAGTGGGTCTGATACAATAGTATATGTGTTTGGTATTTTTTAAAGAAAATACCCTAACATTTAACAGTTCTCACGTATGATTATGGGTAATTTTTATATTTTTCTTTATACTTGATCTATGTCCTATATTTCAATTAACCTATACACAGTTATAAACAGAGAAAAAATAGTGGGTGCAATATACATAAAATATATATTATAAAGAGATTAGAGTCTTTTTGGGTTCCTGGACTTAATTTCTGAGGAGTGGAAGAGAGGGCTCTCTGGCACATCCAAGCAATGCTCCAACACCAGCTGGGTGTCCCCATTCTGACTCTGTCTACCTGGAGATAGCATCAGATTCCACAGGTTGAGGGGTCAGCCCCATAGAACTGCCCCCCACCCCAAACCCCTCAGACCACAGCCACAAACCCAGGTTATTACCTGTGCTTCTAATTGACTGCCTATATAGATTAGAGGTTCCCATGGCCCTCCGATTTGATCAATTTGCTAGAGCAGTTCAAAGAACTCAGAGAAACATTATAGTTACTAGATCACTGGTTTATTATAAAAGAATGTAACTCAGGAGTAGTCAGAAGGCAGAGATACACAGAGCAAGTGTGGGAAAAGGGCACAGAGCTTTCATACCCTCTCAGAGAATACCACTCTCCCCAAGTCCACCAACCTGGAAGCTCTCCTAGTCCTTAGGAGTTTTTATGGAGGCTCATTATAGAGGCATGATTAAGTAATTGTCCCTTGACGATGGTTACATGCAGTCTCCAACCTCTCCCCCACAGGTCAGAGGGGTTTGTACTGAAATTTTCAATTCTTTAATCACTTAACTTGGTTTTCCTGGCCACCAGCGCATATCCTTAGGTGTGGTTCCAGAGTCGCCTAATTAACATAACAAAACACCTTTATTGCTCTTATTATGGAAGAAATTCCAAGGGTTTTAGGAGAGAAGTGCCAGAAACAGGGACAGAGAACAAATATATATATTTATTATAAGTCACGATATCATCAATCATTGGAGAATAAGTGCCACACTATTCAAGCCACATAAACAAAGCCAAGACAATAATCTTAAGGAAACTTCATTGACCATTGCATATAGTCCGAATACCCAGACCTAGCATTTAAAGCATTTGAGAAATGCTTTTGAGAAATGCTTCTAGAAAGCATTTGAGACTTTCTAGAAACTGTCTCAAATCACCCTCCATGCCTATAATTTTTTCCATTCCTTTACCCATCCCCTTGTGCCTGTCAATCAGTCAAGCAAAACACTATTCAGCTACAGTGGTGTGAAGTTTTGCATTCTGTGTTGGGTCTACACTAGCACAGCAAACCATCCCTGTTGTCAAGCAGTTAATCATCTAAAAGTAGGGGCAGGGTTCTGTACAACGAAAGACAGAACAGTGATCCGAATGGAATTTTTTTGTTATTGGTATAATCAGATGCTATGGGCAAATGAAGGAGAACAGTAGGCCCCTATAAGGACTAGGGCCAGTATTAGAGATGTACCTGAATTCAGTGGGACCCTGTGCTTAGTTTAGTGATCTGCCACTACGGTCTTGACATTCCCAATTATTTCTGAACAAAGGGCACTGCCTTTTCATTTCCTTTTTTTTTTTTTTAANAGAGAGATCACAAGGAGGCAGAGAGGCAGGCAGAGAGAGGAGGAAGCAGGCTCCCCGCTGAGCAGGGAGCCCGATGCGGACCTCGATCCCAGGACCCTGAGATCATGACCTGAGCCGAAAGCAGAGGCTTTAACCCACTGAGCCACCCAGGCGCCCTGCCTTTTCATTTCACACTGGGCCCCACAAGTTATGTAGCCAGTACCGAAGAGGGGTTTGAGGGTGGAAGACAATTGGAAATGGAGGCCCCAAATACATAGTCAATGAGAAACGATAACGAAACAGCCAGATCAACAGGGTTTATTCTGCCTCCCCTGTGCCTTGGATACCATGCCAAGTGCTGCATATACATAGATGCATATGGATCTATGTATATAAACATGCTTTGTATATCGTATATATGCATATACACTTAAAATTTCACCAATCCATGGCCACCTCCTTTCTTCTTCTCACCCTCTATCTACCTTACTGTTTATTTCTCCACAGCTATGATAGGAATAAAAGAAAGATTTTTTGGGGAGTTTAACTTCCTTTCTCTTCCCACTCTCTTTCTACCTTCCTCCTCCCTCCTTTCCCCTGATCTCTTCTTTCTTTCTTTCTTCTTTCCTGTTTTAATGAAGGTCAATGAATTTTAAGTCCTTCAGTCTGGCTTCAGAGGGCATCCCCTGAAGTGCTTATTTCAAAGGCAGATTTTTAAACTTCAACCCTAGAAATTCTGATCAGTAGATTTGAGTTGGGGCTGTAAGAGTCTGGACTGAAAACACACATACCCATTCACACATCACACACCCCTAGGTGATGCTGGCACCTACTCTCAGAAGTGTTGCTCAAATCTGATCTAATTCCCTTACCTAATTGTTCTAAGAAACTGAAATCCAGAAAGAGAAAATGACCTCCCCAAAAGTCAAATGTTGATTTAACAGCAATTCTGAACAGGAAAGGGCCCTGCCTAATCATCTGATTTGTACTTCAGAGCCCTTAAAAACGTTAAATTCTTGAAATCATTGAAATACAAGAGTCTTCAAAAGTGCTTGGATGTTCCCTAGGGAAATGCAGTATTTGAGGCCAATGGTACCTTTTCTTCTTTTTATCTTGATACTGGAGACTGGGGGAGTTCTTAGCACCTGACCTCATCTACCAGCCAGCACCAAGTTTTTGACTTCACCCTGAGAAAAAATTCAAGGAGTCATAGTGAAGTATAGAAGCTTTGCTGCAAAGTGAAAGTACACAGTCAAGGAAGGAGCGCAGGGCGCTCAGAAAGAGGATCCGAGGGCGCCTGGGTGGCTCAGTGGGTTAAAGCCGCTGCCTTCGGCTCAGGTCATGATCCCAGGGTCCTGGGATCGAGGCCCACGTCTGGCTCTCTGCTCAGCGGGGAGCCTGCTTCCTCCTCTCTCCTCTCTCTCTGCCTGCCTCTCTGCCTGCTTGTAATCTCTCTCTCTGTGTCAAATGAATNTGAAAGTACACAGTCAAGGAAGGAGCGCAGAGCGCTCAGAAAGAGGATCCGAGATGTGCAGGGTAGATGTGAGGGTTTGATCTTTGCGCGCAATTAGAATCAAGGGGTGGAGTAGTCATGCAGGGTTCTTGGAATAAGTGGGGACTTCCAGGAACGCTGCATACCATTGCGCATGCTCTCTGCTAGCTAGTACGCACTACTCCCTGCAGGCACAGTTCTATTTTATTTCGTGGATACTCCATATAGAGTCCATACCTACTCAGAGTTGTCTAGCGCCCCCAGTGGAGGTGTCATTTCTTCTACGTCATTTGCACGCTTGATACTCTTGGGTGCTCTGGGTTTGAGCAACAACAGGACACGTGTCCATGAGAAACCACAGAGCTATTACAGGGTTTCCTCAGTTGTTACGACCACCATGTCAGGTGTCAGGTTTATTTCTGTTCCTTTTCTTTCTTCCTTTTGCAGTTACCAAACATTTCCCTATTCTACCTGCCTCATTCTGACAGTGGAAATCAGATGAAATAAACATGTGGGGAGCATCCTGGAAGAAGAAAGAAATAGAAAATAGGAACTTGCAGCCCTGCCCTGGTGTAGATGAGAAGGACTGACTAACACTGTCCACACTGCTTGCCTTGGGCAGTGCTCCATATGCCAACCAAGATAGTCTCTTTGAAATACAAATATTTTGGGGCTCCTGGGTGGCACAGCTGGCTAAGCCTCCAATTCTTGGTTTTGGCTCAGGTCGTGATCTTAGGTGGTGAGGTGGAGCCCTGTGTTGGGATCTACACCCACTCAGTATGGAGTCTGCTTAGAACTTTCTCTCCCTCTGCCCATTGACCCTGCACCTGTGTGCGCATGCTCTCTCTCTCTCTCCCCTTCTCTCTCTCTGTAAAATAAATAAATCTTAAAAAAGAAAAAAAAGAAAGAAATGCAAATGTTTTATGGTCACTTTCAACTCTGGCTTAGCAGACTCCATACAGAGCTGGGCATGGTGAGAACAACATGGTCCCTGGGGTCAGATGGGCTAGAATTCAAATAATGCCTCTACCACCTTCAAACTGTGTAAACTGGGGCAAATTGTTTAGCTCTCTGTGCCTTGGTTTTATTTATAAAGAGGACAAAATGGTAAATGAACATACAGGATTCTGGATAAAAGACTGTATAATAACACGTTAAGGACACATGCTCTGAAGTTGAACAATGGAGTTCAAATATTGGCTCTCCTTCTTATTAGCTGTGACATTGAGCAGGTTACTTAAATCTCCAGGATAAACAAGGAGTATGAGTATGATTGTACATATCTTGTGGGTCATTGTGCAGATTAAATGAAATAATGTATCTAATGCTCTTGACTGAGCACTGGGCTCCCAGTAAGGGCTCCATGATTACTAGTTATGTGAAGCATGGGTAGATGCTTCATAAACCAATGGGAAATAAAATAAGAAGGAAGAAAAGAGAAATTTGGGCAAAGTATAGTCCCACAAAGTGATATGTCTCCTCTGTAACAATGGTCTCTGAACCTAGTGAATTTCCACTGTTGGGGTAGAAGCAGGGAAGGCAGACCAGATTAAGATAATTGTTTTCTTTGGAAGCTGAAAAATCATTTTGCCTCTGGCACCTCTAATTACTGCAACTTCCATGCAATCCCCAAATCCCACTGAAATAGGGAATGAACTTAAAAGCTGCAAGAGAAGAGAAGGGAGAGCTGAGGAGGGGAGCCAGTCTCCCCACCCTGTCTTTGGCCTGTGCCTCTGCAAGCTTCCTTTCTTTTGGTACCTATCAGGGAAAATAGTCTTTGTCTCTGCAGCTGGCTCTGGGAAGCTTTTGTTTACTCTTCTCTCTTCTTTTGGCAAGTGCAGGGGAAGAGGGAAGAGCATGCTCTCAGAGGCACTGAGGGAGAACCCCCCCATCCCC
>LNAC01000153.1:768950-797551 GCA_002007465.1 Ailurus styani
ACCCATCCCCCCCCTCCCCCGCCTGGGAGTAAGAGCTTAGGGCTGGAATGACAATACCCACAATACTTCTCCTGGGCGAAGTTCTCACCATGTCTGTAACTGCCTCTTCACCTCTTTGTGTTTTCACCAGGTAGTAGGATGGGGATCCGGGCCCCAGAGTCAAGACTGAGTAGTCAGACTTGGCACAAATGCAGGCCCACCGATGGCTCTGAACCTCAGTTTTAACATTTGTAAAATGAGATAAGATGTGTGAAATACATGGCACCATGCTCCATAAAATGCTTTTTCTCCTCTGCCTTGTTCTCTTTTGTCTTCTTCTCTTCCACCTCCTGTTTCTCCTTGTCCTTTTTAATCCCTATCCTTATCCTTTCATTCTCTGTCTCTGCTATTCAAAGTCAGGAGTCATATTTTAGTCAACTCTGGCTCCCCTAGGATCTTAAAAATAACAGGTGCTAAATGGATATTTAAATAATGAAGAAATAATTAAACCCCTCCCCTATCCTTTCCCTGCCTATTAGAAAGTACTGTCTTATCTGTGTTCTTTCCAATGGTTAAGAGCTAGTAAAATGCAAAATTCCAAGTAAATAATCAGGGAATCATATAAACCTAGAACAACCCACACAGTGGCCTCAAGTCTACCTCTGACTTTAGAGAAAGATAGCGAAGGGTTGAAGAGGAGTAGAGATTTATCCACGGTCCTTAGGGGAACCCCTCATCCATGTCTCTCTATGTCATAATACCTCCTTCTGTGCCGGTGAGTCTCCTGATTGCCCCATGCATATATCCATTCATTCCATGAAGAAATGTTTAATAGAACTTAAAATACTTCAGGTAGGCATGGTACTAGACACAGGACAATTATGGGTAAAAACAGGCCAGATTTTTACCCTTATTGAGCAAACTTACAGTCTACTGGAAGAGACTGCTATTTACTGAAAATATGTACACCCTACTCTACACCCAACAACGTGCATGAATGCATATTTTTTTCATATTTAATGAATGCATATTTTGTTTTAAAAAATCATAACATACTTCAAAGGGAAACCGTAGGATGCTGTGAGAGAGGGGAGAAAAGTGGAAACTATTAAATGGGGACACTGAGGAAAGTATCTTTCATGGAATGACTTTAAAGAAGAAGCCCAAAGATTAAAGGTGTTCTTACAAGTGAATTCTACTAGTCCTTAGCACCATGGCTTATATACTGGAGTGCCCTCTCTGTTCTCCTTCCTTTACGCAAGGCCCTCCTGTCTTCTACGTCCCAGAACAAGGACATCTAACCCTGCCCTTTCTAAAAAAGATCCAGGTTTTCCTACAAGGATAGATTTCGATCATTTCAATTCATATTCAGCAAACACTGAATCATCTTTATCAGAGATGGTTGTCTCCATTTGCCAAGGCAAATCCATCAGTATTCTTTCGATCTGATGAAATAGGACCATGTGTATCTGACTAACATTTATTGAAGTATATTGGATTTGTATGAGCTGAGGTCTGGTCTGAGAAGTTCCTCAAGCAACCTGTCACCTGATTGCATCAGATACATATATCACCAGGTATTATATACTGGAACAATAAACCTGGCTGAAAATGTGAAATCTTAAGAGATTAAAAATGAAAGAATGAAGAGAAAAGAAAGGTGGGTTTGAAGATGGAAGACATAAATTTAGATTCTATTTCTGTTTCTTAACGACTAAGAACAACAGCAATTACAAGAATATAATATGTAGGCTTTATGGAGCTCTGAGTATATTTTAGGCATTCTGCTAAGAGTTTGGTAAGCATTACCATGTTTTTTCTTCTAACAATCCTAAGTGGGAATTATTATGAGTTTTACAGATGAGAAAACTGAGACTTGGGGAAGGTAAATAACTTTCCCAAGGTAAAACACTTAATGACTAATGAATGCAAAGTTCAGGCTGGGTTTAATTCTGGAACCCACACTGCATACTTATCTCAAATGCAGGCCAATCTTAAGAAGTCATTTAACTATAGTTTGCACCAATTTTTCTTTCTTTTTTTAAAGATTTATTTATTTATTTATTTATTTATTTGAGAGAGATGGGGGGGGTTGGAGAGGGAGAGAGAATCTCTCAAGCAGACTCCCTGCTGAGTGCAGAGCCCAATGCAGGGCTCCATCTCACAACCCCGAGATCATGACCTGAGCCAAAATCAAGTCTCCTATATCCAACCGACTGAGCCAATCAGGTACCCCAGTTTTTCTAACCTAAAATAACAAGGGGAATGGGCACAGTCAACAACTTCTAAAGTTTGAAAGGGCCTCTTCTTCCTGTTCTTTTCCTGACTTGAAGGATCAAGAGAGGCTTCCTGGAAGAGAAGTCTGAAAGACCTGGAATTTGGAGAAGTTCCGTCCCCTGGGTTCCTTTACTTCATTCAAACCCCCATCCTGCAATTCTTTGATTATTTATAGAAGATATTCCCAAAGGAGGGCAGCTCCATACTCTGCCTTGCAGATTACAAAGAGATAAATAACACATTCCTCATTCTCTTACTCGCTGGGGAAATTGGGGGCTGTGTTTACATCGCTTCCTTGGTATTTATCCTCCTGCTGGCTGTTCCATCCCCTCTATTTCATGTTGTTATTTTGCTTCCATTAGGGGAGCAGAAAAAACATGAGAAGCCATTCTGATCCACCCCAATCCTCAGAGGGCATTGCTCGGTCAAAGTCAGCATCCTCTGCCTTGTAATTTTCCCTACAAACATCTCATTCAAGAGGCATTTTCCTCCCTCTGAGTACTAATGTCCTGATGATGATAAAAAAATAAATAAATATCACACACACACACATCAAAACAAAACAGAAGGGAAAAAAAGAGGGAGAACAGAAAATCAATTGCACGCTTGGTTCATTTCATGTTTATATCCTTCTAGATTTCCTCCCTGGGCTCCTGAGAATTGCCTAGTTAGCAGTTAGGAAGGGCTGGCTGGGTCACTGCAGTTTTAATGTGGCATGCCTGTATTCTGTGGCTTTTCTTCTTTGGGAAGGGGCTGGACTTTATTAAGAAACCTGCTGAACATATGAGCTCCGTTATTTATCCACCAGGTCCATGGAGACATTGATGCAGTCCATTTTGTATGGGGAACTGACAGGATTATTTGTTATTTTTCAGTATTTTTCCGGAAGTGGAGGTTATGCTTTAAGAAAATCCTGTGGTTGGCCAAAAACGGTTTTGATCACTGGAGTCCTTATTTGGTTAAATTTTCTTTACCCTGCCTCTTCACTGAAGGATAACCTACATTAAGCATGTAGCTGTGTGTCAAGCGTTATGCCAAGCATTTTCCCTGTGTTACTCCATTCAATTAAAAAAAGAGGAAGTGTTGAAGAAATCAGTAGTGTCCTAATGGCACAGATGGGGAAACTGGGACTCAGAGTGTACATGTAATTCTGATTGGGAGATTGTAAGAAATCTTTGTTAATGGATATAGATTTACTTCCCTCTGATAAGTTTTAAAAGGCAGTGTGGTATAGCTCACATCACAGGATTTTAGTCACATCACTGGATATGAGTCCCTTACAAAATGAAAGGCCTTAAGAAAAAAACGGACCTTTCTGAGTTTTATTTTCCTCCCCTCTGTGGTATAAAAGAGAATGTATGAAATTTGGATACAGAGATCACAGACAGAAATTCTGGCTCCACCATTTACTAATGCTATGTCTTGGGTTAGCTTTCCCGAAAGCAATGTCTGGAATGAGGATTCATGCACATGTTATTTATTAAGGAAATGCCCCCAGGAGAGACTGATAAGGGAGAAGCAGGAGAAGGATGGAATGAAATCAAGCGAGGGTGTGATTTCACGTGAAGTCCCCATCTCAGCCTGATCCCACAGGGAGATCTGGAGCATGTTACTTCTCAGAGTTTGTCCTGACTCAAGGCAAGGGGACTGGGTTTTCACACTATTGCACCCATCTCTCGTTGGTAAGAGCCACTTGGGAATGATATGAACTCCCAGTACTTCTGGCTCTCTGCTTGTACTGGGTGGTGGCCAGAGATTAGGTAGATGTAAGAAGACCTGGGTGGAGCACTCTGCGATTCTGGGTATGATGTTTTACTTTTCTATTTTATTTCCTCGTCTTTAAATTGGTCAGCTAGGTTCTCTGATTTCAATTTGTATAATTGTTTCACGTGTAAAAAAAAAAATATGTTTCTTTCATTAGAAATTAAGATTCTTGGACCAGAGATCTTTATTTTATTCAGTAACATAGCTCATTGTCCTACAAGACTGGCTAGCTCTAGATGGATCTCAATGAATAGCTAACAAAGGAATGAATGATGAAGAAATGGGTATTCACTGATTGCTGGATAAGGGTTGTATTCATGACTATCACATTAATTTTCTAATTATGTCATTGAAATAATCTGTATCCTTACAATATGCTCGCCACACATACTATAATCTATAATCGCTGGAAAGACACCAATAGATCCAGATACTGAAAAGTTACTTTAATGAATCACATGGAGATATTTGCTTAAAGAAGGAGATAACCTAGACCACGGTGTAACTTCCCAGTCCCAAGCTCAGGAACAGAATGCTAGGAATGATATCACTGCTTAGAATGAAGATTACACACCCAGGTATAAATCCCCTTTTCCATTTTTATGGGGTTTTATGTCCTAAGTGCCTCCCTGTCATCTTGGAGACTTGGCTAAGCAATGGCCCCCTTACTGGGTATAAGAAACTGGAATTAGTAATGACCTAGACTCCATAGATATGGGTGTGAGCATCATGTGTGTTTATAGATTTCATTTGTATAACTAGCATTGTCCATTAATCCTTAGGCTGAGAAAGTAATATAAAAGTATTTCCTAAGCAAAAGAAGACAGTTAAAAAAACCACATACTGTATGATACATTTATATGAAATGTTTCAAGTAGGCAAATCTGCAGAGACAAAAAGTAGATTGGTGTGTTGGGGAGGAATGGGGGAGTGATTACTAATGGATATAAGATTTTGGGGGGCATGATAAAATGTTCTAATATTAGATTATAATGATGGTTATACAACTCTGTAAATATACTAAAAATCATTGATTTGTATACTTTAAACAGGTTAACTTTATGGCATATAAAATATATCTCCATAATGCTATTTAAAATCACTAGTGAAGTATCCAGAATGTATAATATAGGCAAATGAAAATCTCTGAGAGAGTGTGCCTTCATCTCGGGTCCCACTGGATTGTTCCAGAAAAAAACTCATTGAAGATGAGCTCACAATTTTAATTACAAAGCACAGGATACAGTAATTCAATGTGCAGGAGTCAGCAGACGTACTAAACAAAAGGGTCAAGTGCCCAAGATCTTTATCAGTTAGTCAACCTCTCTGAATCTGTTTTGACCTGCATATCAATGGGAAGTCCCTATTCTTTACGATTTAGCATAAGGATTAAATGAACATTAGCATGTCAATCATTGAAAATAGTGCCTGACACAGAAATATGCTGTATAAGCATGATGTATAGGTATTAAATATTGGTAATGGGTAATAAATAGATAATAAATATTAAGTGTAATTAACTATCAACAACAAAAACAAACTAACAAAAAGGACTGGACTGAAAAATGGAAATGACACATAGACATGTAATAATAATTCACAAGTGACATAAACATAGTTGGAACACAAGTGGAAGGATGTTTGACTTCACAGGAAACAATGCACCTTCAATTTAAAAATATTTGCTATTTTATTTTATGAGATTGGTAAAGATTAAAATATTTTTTGTATTGTGCCCAGAGGTTGGTAAGGAGGGATGGCAATGGACTTCATCCCCCATACACAGTTGGAGAGAATGTAAAATGGAACAAACCCTTCTAACGAATATTTGGACAAGTTTATCAAAAAGCATTTCATATCATTTTGAAATCTCCTATTAGATTTTTTTTTTCAACGAAGAGCCAAGGACAAGTGAGATAAATTTTCTTTAATGGAAAATAACATGGGTCATGTAAAGATATCTATATGAAAAGGAAGTAATAGCATACTTTGGACTGGGTTATCACTTCCCAGGCTGCACAGGGACAGACTGGCATGAATGACGCTGTTTCTACAAGAGGGCAGATATAAGTGTAGTCCACCTTTAACCGGAAGCATAGAATTTTGAGAGCTCTGACTTGATGCCCAAGTCTAAATTTCAATTTCTATCCATGAGCAGGCCCAGATCCTTCTCTCCAGATCCCCTGGAGTAATTTAATCCCAATCGTACATTACCAAGACCCCAACAACAGCTTCACCCACCCTCCTTGGTCGGCCGCAGCGTAAGCTTATTTGATCATCATCTGTATCTCAATTCCTTCTTTGGTTTTTTGGTTCTTACGCATTTCTCTTACTTTCTTGTGATTTCAACTATGTATTTATTTTTTTTTAAGATTTTATTTATTTGTTCGATAGAGGGAGACACAGCCAGAGAGGGTACACAAGCAGGGGGAGTGGGAGAGGAAGAAGCAGATTTCCTGTCCCCCCCGGGCAGGGAACCTGATGCAAGGCTTGATCCCAGGGCAGATGCTTAAGGCAGATGTTTAAGGACTGAGCCACCCAGGTGCCCGTCAACTATGTATTTAAAAGGGACTCTCATATTAATTATATCTGGGATCTCTAAGTGTTGTATTGCTATGGAGCTTTTCAATTCTCTAGCCTATCCTATGGCCAAAAACAAAAATTTGCTTTGAAAATGATCCACACATTTGCCAAGTCTCATGACCTTAAGATTCTAAGAGAAAAACCTGGAGTCTCAAAGGCCTCTTTGAGAATAAACGTGAGAGGGGTGTCTGGGTGGCTCAGTCAGTTAAATGTCTGCCTTACCCCCTTGGTTCCCCAGGACTGGGATCAAGCCCCGCAAGGGGCTCCTCCCTGTCCCTCTCCTACTTCTCCCTCTCCTCCCTACTCATGCTCTCTCTCGCTATCTCTCTCTCTCTCTCTTTTTTTTTTTTTTAAATATTTTATTTATTTATTTCACAGACGGAGAGAGATCACAAGGAGGCAGAGAGGCAGGCAGAGAGAGAGGGGNGGCCAAGCACTGGGACACTGCAGATATTCATCTCTTTCTGTGGCTCTATATAGTCCTCCACCGTGCTGTCTTGGGTTCCATGTGCACATACCTAGGACTAATAATACTATCTGATAGATACTGTCAGTGTACAAGTCCATCTCTCCTAGATGACTGTTGCCTTTCTAGTGGCCAGCAAGCTCTCATCTTTAAAACTGTATCCCAGTTCCTAGAACTACATCTCCCACCATGGTATGTGCTCTGTGCATGCTTATAGAAACAATTAGTGACTTTCTTCTTAGAAATATATCCGATGGGGTGGTAGGAAGAGAAGGTCTTAGGTGAAATGCTTTGGATCAATTGGAATAAATGATGCAATTTTTATTTCACAAGTATTAATTGAACACCTAATATAACTGTAGCCACTTTCTGTGTCCTGAAAGATAAGTATACTTTGTTTGATGGAATTGCTATTTTTGTCAGGATGTCTTTTAAATTCCATTTTAGTAGGAAGAATTTCTGTGTGTGTGTGTGTGTGTGTGTGTATGGTTGTGTGTTAGGGGGAGGAAAGGGAGGGAGGGAGGGAGAAGATTTCTCCCATGTAAATGATTAACATGTTTTATATATGATCTGAAGACAAATGCTTCAGTGTAGTAACAGAAATGTCTGCTAGACAAGCCTGCCTGAGGTAGGTATTTTCTAGCTATGTGAACTTCAGCAAGGTATTTCCTTTTACCAGGTATCAATTTTCTTCTACATGCCTTCCTTGGTGGTTAGGAGAATTGAGAATTATAAATAATGTCTATAAAATACCTGGCCCATAGTAGGTGCTCAATAAATCATAGCTGCTGCTGTTACATCATGCCATGGGAATCCTTTTCAAGTGAGAGTTAACTCCCTTACTGAATCTGTTTTCCAAGTTCAGGGCCTAGATACTTGCTTTCTTTAAGATAGGGCACAATGTGACTTCTTGTAACTGGTTCTAATCCTGTGAAACGCATACCGCAACGGGTAATTATGCCAGTTAGGACAAGACAAGATCGAGCTTGCATATTTTCTTTAGTCATCAAGTAAGCATGAAGTAAACCTCCTTTATTGGCATTTCCAAAATAGAGTCAGCAGCAGAAATATAGATAGTGCCAGAATGTTGATGCGTTGAGGTTCTTTAAAATGCAACCCTACTTGATACCACAAAAAATCGACCACATTGGTTACTATGAAAACCTCAGGATGTCCAGACAAGCCCTTAGGGCATCAAGGGCTAGGGTATCTCACTGTCTCCTGTCTCTAAATGGGTAGCATCTCAGAGAGACTTTTTACCACATTACCACATTACTCTCATCTGGTGCCAAGAATGTGCTGGAAAAGCCAACAGGAAGTGAAAACTAGCCAATTTGTAAAATTTTCTCATGCCTCTGTTATTTCCCAATGTATGCTTTCATTGATCTCTTAGAACTCTTGAGGCTGGAATGGAGAACAATAGCCTCAGGCAATGCATGGTCTGACCTTTCCAGAGGTCTTTCCTTCTGCCTTCTCTGGTCAAAATGGAGGGTCAGATCCCCATGAGTGAGCAGCACAGTCATAGAAGAATCTCATCCGTAGTTCCCATGTCCACTTACTGAGAAGAAGCATGGAAAGGGGTGGTAGGAGACTATCAGATTTGGAACTCTACCACCTATGAGCCTAGGGGTCTTGGCATCATTTTTATATCCCCAGGCCTTCATTTCTAATCTATAAAATGGAGTTAATGTCTAGTTTATGGAATTGAAGTTAGGGTCCCCTGAGAAACATTTGTATTTGTAAATGTGAAATGCCTATACAGCTGGGGAGGTTTTTGGTTTTGCCACATCTCCATCACTAGAGGGAAATGAAACACCCTCCCCTCTTTTAAGCTGCTGTCATTTCTGACATTGTTTTATCCACAGTATAGGCAGCAGAAAGGAAAAAAAGACTACAAAAATGTCCTTTATTGCAGAGAGAGAGAGAGAGAGAGAGAGAAGTGGGGAAGGGGAGAGAGAGGTTTATTCTAAGGAATTGGCTTATGTGAATGTGGAGGCCCTTAGGTCTAAAATCCATAGAGCAAGCTGGCAGACTAGAAGTTCAGATAAGAATTGATGTTGATGTTGCAGTCTTGAGTTCAAATTTTGCAGAGCAGCAAGCTGGAAACTGAGGCAGGATTTTTCTGTTGCAGTCTTGAGGATAATTCCTTTTTTGGAAAATCTCAGTCTTTGTTCTTAAGGCCTTCAACTGATTGGATGAGGCCCACCCATGTTATAGAGAATAATTTACTTTATTGAAAGTCTAGTAATTTAAAGGTTAACTACATCTGAAAAATACCTTGATAGGTATTCATATCCAGACTGGTATTGACCAAATAAATAGGTACCATGGCCTAGCCAAGTTGACACATAAAATTAACCATGATAGCACCAAAGACTGTAGTCTTTCCTAGGAAAGGACTAGGTCATGGTTTGAAAGAAAGATCTGGCTTGTGGTTTGGAAACATGAAGACTTAGGGAGCACATGACCTCTGGTCTCCAATGTCTAAATGGCAATTGTTGAGCTAGACTTGCTTTTCGAGATCACTGAAGGCCCAACAATGACCAAGAAGTACTACTCCAGAGAGGCCCACTCTGGCTGAAAATAAGGAAGAATGTTCTGTCAGTTACCTGTATTGGATTCTAGTTGTTTTGTTTCAGTGGAAGCCTTCAAAATAAAGCTGAGCTGTTGTACTCATGAACTCTATAGTGGGGTGGAATGCTGTATTAGTTGGGACAGCTCTAGGTAGCATCCAAGGCCTTCCCAAAGGATGGGATTCTATGATGTCAGATAGATATTCTGAACATTTGGAGCAATTTTCCAATTGCAGTTTATTATTATGGGTGGCACTTCCTCCTATGAGGTTACAGATTACCTTCTTTCAAGAAGTAAACATTTCATTTAGTTAGTGTTTTACTTTTCCCTGTAAGCATTTTTTTTTCAAAGGTGCTGATTCCTATCTGACATAAGACTCATTTTAGGCTGATTGTTTTATCAATATTATGTCATAGTAAGGTTGGAGAAATTAAAAGATGAAATTATAGACTTGAATTAGCATTCTCTTTCTTCAGTGTACTGATCACTCACCATACAAGCTTGAAACTTGCTAACTGGAATTGTTTTAATTGCTCTTCAAAGTAACACATTCAATTATCTGGGAGACAAATAAATATGATTATCTACCCATGTATTTCAGGTTTCTCTAAGTTTCATGGTGTGTGATTTCTATTTTGTCTTGACTCATTCTCTGATCTTAAGCAAGTTAGCTTTTCCGTTTCTCAATCTCCCAATCTGTAAAATGGATATGTTGGGTTTATTTGATCACTCCGATTTTCAGGTTCTTCCTAGCTTTTACATTTGGTGACACTGATTTCTAATTATCTCCAGAAATCTTTTAGAACTCTACTAAAGCTTAATATATGGCACTATTAATAAACTCTCTTATCTGGGATTTATCAATATCTTCTTCTTGCACAGCAAGTGTGTTAGAGTACCAGAGCTTCTCAGGTAGGTGTTGGCCCAGAGCTCAATCCTGGCATCATAAAGAATCCTATTTTCTGGTTTTTTTTCCTTTTTAAATACATTTAGCAGAACCTGCCATATTTTCCCCTCAATTAAAAGATATTTAGTGGTACAATTGTTTCCCTGAATTGTGATCTGATTGGAAAAATGATTCCTAAATACTCCCATGTGATGACTCTACATACATTCATTCTCTTTTCATGCTGTTTGTCTTTTTGTGCTATGGATGTCCCTTTGTGAGGTTCGTATATTCTTATTTTTTTCCAGGTTTTAAATTCTTATTTCCAGGATAGAGTTACAAAGGAGGAAACAATTGAAAACATCTGCTCTACTTCGGACACTAGGCAGGCACCTCCATCATGTGCCTTTCTGTTGCTGGATAATTAGCTACAACTAGAGGCAGAATTGTTTTTCTTTTGACTGGGATGCTCTTCTTGGTAGTGAATAAATGAAAGGCACCGGATGGAGCTTTCTTTTCTCACCCACTGAACGGATATGGCTGTCAGTCAACTCTGATTAAGAACACCTATCCCATGCAGGAGAGGAGTGGCAGAAATATTGATTAATTGAGCACTCTAAAGCCTTTGTTTTCATAAAGTTTGGGCAGTCTTTGGGGCAGTGTAATAAGAGATTTTGCCTATATTGCCATGGGGGGTATTAAAAAGAGAGAAGGAGAAGAAAAGAGCTGCTCCTATCATGAGTTCCCCAAGTGAATGAAGGGTGTAGATGCAAAAAAAAAAAAAAAAAAAGGTCTACATGGCATGGCAGTTATTGAATGTCGAGCATGCAACCATAGACTATCAGACCTGGAAAGAGTGGGAATTTCTAGTCCAGATATGGTCATTTATTAATGGGCAAATTGTGGCCTGGAGGAATAAATTGGTATAATATTATTAACAATACGTATCATTTACCGAGCACTTACTATTTCAGGTACCCAGGAAAGCACTCCACAAAGTCAAACTCAATTATGCTAAGTTTCAGAGTTTGGTACTATTTTTATTTCTATATTTTATTTTACTTTATTTTATTTTATTTTATTTTATTCAGTGTGTGTGTGTGTGTGTGTGTAAACAAGCTGTGAGGTCACGGCTATGCAATTAAAAAGTGAAGACTCAGAATATAGACTCCATTCTAGCTTGATACCAAAATCTGTGCCCCTATCTAATGCACTGTAGACAGACTAGAGACAAACATATCTGAGTTGAATAGTAGTTCTACAACTGATTTGCCCTGAATTTTGAGCAAAATATCTCCTCCTCAATTTTCTCACCTGTAAGATACTAAAAATTGCCTGATGGGTGGTTTCTGGAATCAAATTAATAACATTGAAATGCTGGTTTTAGTATATGATGGATCCTTGTGAAATAGCTGGCAATTCTTCTTTCTGAAGATATTCAAATGGCAAGTACTTAGTAGATATTTTAGAGGACATTACTACCCTCTGTGTATGGAGGAGGTGAGGTGGATAAGGTGACATTTCTGATGCCTTCCAACCCAGAGCTTCCATGATGTAGTGAGTCATTTGCTTAAGATATAAGGAACATGCCCTGCCTGCTTCACAGTTCAGGAATCTTGCTCCAGCATCAGAGTTGCAGCAACAGATGATCCCTCAGTATACTGTATTAAATCAGGATAGATTTTATTTCACTCTGAAAATAAGAGCTGGGGGTGGGCTTATGGGGCTGGAGTTAGAGAGAAGAGGAAAAAAGATCAAAATTGGTTGAGACTACACAGAAGGGTTAGTTAAAACATCTAGTGGTGGAACAACTAAAAATATTTTTAACTAACTGCAAACCGGTATTACCTTTGAAAGTCATTTGCTTTGTTACTTTTTTTTTTAAGGTTTGTTTGTTTGTTTGTTTGTTTGAGGTGGGGAAAAGTGTAGGGAGAGAGAGAGAGTCTTAAGCAGACTCTGTGCTGAGCTCAGAGTCTGACACAGGTAGGGCTTGATCTCATGATCCTGAGATCACAACCTGAGCCAAAACCGAGAGTCGGCTGTTTAACTGACTGTCGCACCCAGGTGCCCCATTTTCTTTTAAGATTTATTTATTTATTTGAGTGAGAGAGTGAAAGACTTTGCTACCTTTCAAATGCATCTTTGTCTTTCCCCCAGATTAAGTACCAAACCTGGGAGGGACTTATGTAATGGGGTTTGGGGCTAAATAAAACCAATTTTGTTAACAAGATGTAGAGCAAAGAAGCACAGATATACCCTGACGTTGGGAGGCAAGAGGTGATATTGAGAACAAAATCTTGCTAGGAACTAACCGAAATCTTGAAAGTGGCTTTGGATTGAAATATAAATCCAGGGGCTGAAATAAATGTAATCAAAATTTCAAAGTTCGGAGGAGCCCCGCCCGACATCTCAGCCACAATTCAATGGGAGTTGGTGGGTAGAATGACTGCTAACTGAACTCATCTCTTCCCACTCTGTAATATCTCTATGAAACGCAGAAAACCTTAGTCTGTACCTAGATGGTAGCTGCCATGTAATAATATCCACATGTCTTGGATTGAAATGGGATTGAACCCCTCTCAGTGTGCCTAGCACTGTGTCATTTAATCCTTGAGAGGATCTAGTGGTGAAAGTGATTTAAGACGACAGGCAAGTTTATTGTTCTATTCCCCCAAATCTTTCCCACGTCCATCCTGACCACTATAAAAGTGTGTCTGGCATATTGCATTCCACTGTGGTTGAAAAATGCATCCGGGGTCTGTAGTATATTCCCCTTCCTCATGTTTCCATTACTCAGGGAACATTTTCAAAAGATGAGATCTGCTCGATTTTCAAATAGTTTCCAGAGGGATGTGGCAGTGTGCCACCTCATTTGATTCACTTAAAATTAGACTAGAGTAAGGAATCCCAGTGTCCCGCTGGGAGCAGTTCTGTACCAGTGGGAGTATAGCAGGGGAGATGTGCCCATTTGCTGCTGAAATATAAGAAGGGTTCTCCATCATTGCCTCATGTCTCCCCAAATCTTAGGATTGTCATTTCAAGCACTGACCTTTTCAGTGTGAGCACAATATTATTTTGAGTCTCTCCTTCCCTCTTCCACCTCTCACCTAGGGTTAGCATTGTAGATTCATTGATATTAATTCTAACAGAATGAGAGAGCACTTATTGGGGGGGAAAAAAAGTCACTGCACATTCATGCCCTATTCCCCAGAAGTCAGCTCTAAGTTATATTTGTTAAAAAATTAAAAAGACATTGCAGATGAGATGTCATTCAGGGTATGTTAGTCAGCTTGGGCTGCCATAACAAAATACCATAGATTAAGTGACTTAAATAACACAAATTAATTTTATCACATCTCTGGATGCCAGAAGCCCAAGATCAGGATACCAGCATGGCCAGGTTCTCATGATAAGAGCTCTCTTCCTGGCTTGCCGATAGCCACCTTTTATCCTGTCCTCACAGGATAGGGAGAGAGAGAAGGTTCTCTTTCTCTTGGTAAAAGGCCACAGTCCTGTTAGATGAGAGCTCCACCTTTATGACCTTATTTAACCTTAATCACATCCTAAAAGACTGTATCTCCACATACAATCACACTGAAGGATAGGGCTTCAACACATAAATTTGGGCAGGTTGGAGGGAGACAAAATTCAGTCTGTAGCACTGAAATTTCCAAAATTTTCTTTAATTTCCCAGTCCCCAGAGATAGGTCCCCAAAGAGTAATCAAATTTCGTTTAGATTTCCCAAGGATTTCCATATCTATATACTAGGAGAGAATTTGGACTAATTTGTCTGAAAAGGGTAAATTTAGTGACCCGATTTGTTCTTTTCATGTGCCTATTTATGGGTCGGAAAGAATTCAATCTTTGGAGAGAGCAGATTGAGTTCTAATCTTGGTAATATTACTGAATTGCTTTATGACCTCAGCTTTTTCCATCTGTAAAATGAGGTCTTCTCCCTCCATTCCTTCCCACCCTGATATTCTAGGGATCCGAGATGTATAGATTGGCATTTGTGTTCCTTTTGGCACAGACATTTGCTCACAAAATCCGAAGGATGCTCCAAGCTCATTGAGTCTGCATTTTCATTGGCCTCATGACCAAGATAATGGAATAGAAATGACTTAAACAGAATATTGGAATCAGACTTTCTGAGGAGAGGTAGCAGACAGACACTGAACCAAAACCTAGAAGTGAAATTGGGGGCCACCAGGTGAAAAGATGCATGGGTCAAAATGGCAGTTCTGGGATGCTTGTCCTGCCTACTAGTTCCATCAGCGTGCTTGGGATGGAGGAGACATCAGTGAGCTATAATCTAGTAGTTTAGTAAGGAGAGAATAATAATAGAAACTTTCTTAACAAACCCATTAAGTCTGAGACCTTTATGAGCACTTCACATTTATTGTAACAATCAAAGTTAACAACAAACCTTGGAGTATCCTCTTTATTCTTAAATTCCAGAAGAAGAAAATAACGCTTAGAAAGGTTAAAGCAAATTGTCCACAATCACCTGGCTGGGAGGAGCAGAGATCAGATTCCAAACAGGGCACCTGAACTTGGATCACCTAATGACTACTCCACTTTGCCTTAGCAGGAAAACTGAGACTTTAGTAACGTAGTCTGTGTGTTCTCCACCACACGGTGTTCCGAGAGGGCAGAGATTAGTGCAACCTTTTACCTCTAGTATTTATGCAGTGTAAAAAATACTTCCGTGTAGAAAATACAGGATAATAGCAAACGCCAAATGGGGATGCTCAAACCTGACAGAATTAGGTGCATCTTCAAGGAGGAACCAAAGAATGAGTTATACAGGGAAGAATGGGGGAAATGCAGTGGGAGAAGAGGGATGGGGAGAAGTTGCAGGCCCATGTAAAGGGCTTATCCCTAAAAGTGTCTGTCTGACGCTCTTTGTTCCTCCAAGATCACCAAGGACCATGTTTATTCAAAAGTACTTTCTGAATACCATAAGAGTTATCTGTGCCATAGCATGCTCCTCAGATTCTGATTACCTGTTCATTCATCTTTTTTTACTGATGGTGAATTCCTTGCGAACATGGCCATTTCCTTGCCTATTTTTGTATGCCTCATACCAAGCATAGAGTAAATGTCTAATGCTTGTTGAGTGCCCAGTGCTTGTGGGCTCACTAAATACATTTAGAATTCCTGATGCTAACTGTGTATTTGTCTTGGATTTACCATTTACTCTTGTCCAATCAGTGTTTCCTTGTCACTCCATATGCATCAGGGAGCTCTGCTGGGCATCAGAGGGAGTGTGTAAGTGACAATACACTGCTTTCCAGGGGCCTCACCATCTGGTGAGGATGGTATACAAATCTGTAAGTAACTGAACCTCAGTACCTCCATATGTAAAATGGAGGTGAGAAAACCTCTTGCAGCTGCCTCACAGGATAATGGGGTGCCCAGTAAAATAATGCATCCAAAAAATGCTGTATAACTTACAAAGTGTCATTTTTATGCAAGTTGACAGTTAAAATTCTGTAGAAACTGGCTCTGTATTCTAACTTTTATGGATTCTTGATCATTGAAGAACATATAGAAACTTCGCTGGATATGCTTTCAGGAGGGGTATAGGCTGAAATTGGAGTCATTGTATTTGTTAGCTATTGCCCTTTATTATCACAACCCGGTGTTTACGTAGCTCCAATAACTGTCTACTCCTGGTCTCCAGTTTTATATTTCCAGGTTATTCAGTACTTGGGAACATTAAAAATAGGGGTTTCATTCTTCTGTTTGTTCTTTTAACATCTCTAGTGCACAATCTTTCATGTAACTGAGAAGGTAGCTTAAATTAACACACACGTATCTGCACATTTGTTCAAAAAAGAAATACAGGAGAGTAAACCAGACACGAACGAAATTAACTGCCTGAGGGTGGGTTGGGAAGAATGTGAAAATGGGAATGGACTGGAAGGAATGAAGGCCAAGTGACCTTTTAGAAGTCTACCTGTTTGTAAAGTTCTGACTTTCAGAGCAATGATAGTGAATCACATACCAAGTATATGCATATGTAACAACCAGGATTTGGGAGGGAGGTAAATCTCAAGTGGAATATGAACAGGGACAAATTAACTGCATTAAAAATACATAATATCAGAGGCTCCTGGGTGGCTCAGTCAGTTAAACATCTGACTTTTGGTATCAGCTCAAGTCATGATCTCATGGTCGTGGGATCAATCCCCCACATCAGGCTCTGTGCTCAGTGCGGAGTCTGCTCCAGATTCCTTCTTCCTCCCACTCTGCTCTTCCCTGATCCAGTGTTCTCTCTCTCTCAAATAAATAAAAATCTTAATAATAAATAAATTAATAAATTAAATAAAATCAGGGGTGCCTGGCTGCTCAGTCAGTAGAGCATGCCCCACATTGGGCATGGAGCCTACTTAAAAAATAAATAGATGGATAAATCAATCAATCAATCAATCAATCACACCAAAGGAATTGAGGAAGATGAGGCCTAACCTAAGTAATTTTGCAAAAGCAGTATTTTGACCATAAATTGTAAAGCAAATGACAAAAGGAAGTGTACGCAGTACTGTACTTAGTTGGTGAAGTTGTTTCCGCAGACTCAGTAATACACACACATATACATATTTATGTGTGTATATAAATAGGTAAATCGGGCGCCTGGGTGGCTCAGTGGGTTAAGCCTCTGCCTTCAGCTCAGGTCATGATCTCAGGGTCCTAGATCGAGGCCCACATCGGGCTCCCTGCTCAGCGGGGAGCCTGCTTCCTCCTCTCCCTCTGCCTGCCTCTCTGTCTACTTGTGATCTGATCTCTCTCTGTGTGTCAAATAAATAAATAAAATCTTAAAAAAAATAAAATAAATAGGTAAATCAATGTAGAAATAGATAAATGTATGTATATGTGTGCATACTTATATCTTCCAGCTCTGTCTGCTGAGAAGGCCTGGAAGCAACGATATCAAACTCACAGTGAGCACACCTGCAAACTCACAGTGAGCACACCTGGAGCCCCAAACGGTTTCTAAATGCCGCTCCTTAATAAGATGAACACAGACTCCTTGGGAAAATGAATGATTCCAAGATTAGGACAGGGAGTATACAAGATGAGTCTGGGACAACTTATGGTTCCATAAAATAAGAGGATCCTTCAGAAACGATAAGGGCATGGAAACAGGATGTAAGAGCCAACGGGAAGGAGCTTCCAATGGCTAATTTCATGACAAACAATAAAATTTTAAAATTACGCTAATGGATTATAACCCACAAAATAAAATGTTTGCTGTTCTACGCTAATTTAAACAAGTGATTTAATAAATTGCTTAGTGGAGGGGAAGGAAAGCTCTTTCTTTAGTAGAATTCCAATTACTAAATGAAGAAGCATAGATGCACATCATCACTTGGCAAACACCACAACAATAATTGTTGCAGGCAAGATTAATCAGTAGGAACTAACGTCTATGGGACAAGGTATGGTGAGAACCAGGATGTTTGTATAGTCTCAAAATATCTCCCCCCCACCCCCAAGATACTCAGGAAGTACTTGGGAGAAAATACTAGTAAACCTGAAGAAATAAGTGACTAGCCAACAATCAAAACCAAATGGCTAGCAGTGAAATGTGTTGACACCATTTACTTCCTAATATGATATAATGAAATGGACACAGCATCACTTTTATGATGGTTTTGACAAAAATGTATCACCTGAATTTAATTATGAAGGAACAGCAGATGACAGACATGCTACTGAATAACTGACCTGTATTCTTCCAAAGTGGAAAAAACAAAAAAATACTGAGGACTTGTCCTGGATTGGGGGACCCTAAGGAGACATGACAGCCAAAAGTAACATGTAATCCAGGATCAGGTCCTGTGCCTGAGAAAGGACATCTGTCATATATGGTCTGTAGGTCAGTTAATAGAATTGCAGCCATGTTAATGTCATAGTTTTAATAATTGCTCCAAGGTTATGTAAGATGTTAGCTTCTGGAAAAGTCTGCTAAGAGGTATACAGGAACATTTTGTACTATTTTTTTCAACGTTTTTGTAAGCCTAATATTTTTTTCAAAAAAAAAAAAGAAAGAAAGAAGAATAGATGCTTCATTCATGCAACTAGGTCCCTGAAGTTAGAAAAAAAGTGGTCATAAGATCTGTTGCCAGAATCCTGAGGGAGTATTTTGCTGTCCCTATAATTCAGTGCGATTATCTGTCTGATTTCCTCAGAATCACAGAACCGGAAAATTCACATTTAGAATCTCGGGGTGACAAAAACAGCAAAACCCAACTCACGGTGCCAAGCGCTATGCTGGCCACCTTATTTATGTCCTGTGTTACTCATAATTTTGCATCATTCTTTTCATGTACTCTACCTTGTACTGTCATTTTAATTCTGTTTTATAGAAAGCAGTCCAAACCAGTTCATTCCTCCTTTTGAACACAGAGAGCAAACAGCTTAATTGGAAATTGCTGTTTTTCTTCTCCCTAAGATGGTAAAAATCATTTTCCATTTCTTCAGGCAGTCGAGAGTCATTGCCCTCCAGGAAATGAAGAAGGTTCCTCTGGACTTTATTTTTCTACATGCTATAAAATTAATTCGTTTTGTTTCATTTCAGGGTTGAGGTAGGGATAGCAGAGGAGAAATGCATTAGGGCAAAGGGAGTAAATAATATACAAACCTATACGATGTTCTGAAAGGTTGCCAGAAACCAGGTGAATAATTGATGATGCTCTGAAGCATCCAGATCTTTCCTGTGAAATGGTTGTTAATGACAAAATGAATTGCAAGCTGTCACCCTCTTTCTGTCTCTTACACACACACACACACACACACACACACACACACACACACACAGGATTCCATTTATTGAGCCCTTCTTACAAGTAAGAGACTCACCCTTTTGTTACTCACCCATTCAGAGTATCCCGAAAGCCAGTCCCGTTCACCCTACCGCTTTTTCCCAAGCCTACTGCCTTGGCCTTAGTCTTGGCCCCGTTTACTTGCATGTAATCGTATGCACCTAGTCTCCCTGCCCAAGTCTGCTGGAACTACTGCCTCCTGTACAGAGTTCTTCCTGCTCTGATTTGCTTGCTCTGCTCAAAAGAACAAGTCTGCTCTGCCCTCAATACCTGCCTGTGAACAACATACCCCTCTGTAGTACAAGACTTTCCAAAGTTGGTCTTCTGACTTCATTTTCACTGGACGCTACAGGAAGCCTGAGGGTCTTCTCATTAAATTAATGTTTATTCACTGAATATGCCTGACAGTGCTCACTGCCCTTTGTCCACAAACTCTCTCCCACCTCGAATGGATGTCCATTGCCCTCATCTGTCTCAGCTCGCTGAAGTTCAACCTCTTGTGCCCATGAAAGTGCTGTGTCTTTCTTGAAACCATCCCCAAATTTTTGAGTGAACATTCATGATTCTTTTTCTCTGCACACTGTACTTGTTCAGTTATTCTCTTAGTAACTTGTCTCAGATTATTTTTGTAGCCAACTCTCTCTATTATTTGCCTGGAAAACTCTCAAAGGTAGGGTGTGTGTATTTTAGGAATGTAGAGGTAAAGTTGAAGAAGAATGTAAGTGGGAGATTATATATATATATATATATATTTATATATATATATGTGATGTGTACATATCACATATATATATATATATATGATGAATAGTTCAGTAATACAGAGAATCTACTTCTGTGAAACATGGCATGCCAACATGATTCTGGAAAAATATGCTGCTTTGTATATGTTTTCATAGTATTCTCTTACAGCATCTTTTCTGCATCATTAATTCTCTAAACCCACTCAGTAGAGGGGGTTTGGCTCTTCCCATTTTTCTGATGAGAAAACTGGGATCTGGGCAGGGATCAACCCAGCCAGGGACATTGAGGACTTGCTGAGAGTCAGGCGATGGCTGGAAGCCAGAAGAGATAGCCATAGAGAAGGAATAGTGGGGAGTGTAGCAGACTTGGGGATCTATACACTGTTTTCCAGTCCCAGACCTCTCATCTAGGAGCTCAGTGGTCTTGGGTAAACTGTTTGGTTTTCCAGGCTTTCTTGTTTATATACCTACAAATGGAATTTCTAGGGCCGCCTGCACTCAAAAAAACAACTCCTTAAGACACATGATTTGGTGTGCTGTGTCCACAGTGGAAGCTCCATTCGGATAGGCTAAGAGGTCCCAGAAGTGTCTGAACTGTTAGAGATTTGATCCTCTGCATTGCTCTTTGCTCTTTACTCTGTTGTGTTTGTGGTCAACATATCTTTCTTCATGCAAGTCATGAAGAATGAGCATTGCTGTGGTCTCAGGAGACAGTCTAGCGCACTGGTTAAGAACACAATGTTTGGGGCCAGACTGCCTGGGTTTGTGTCTCAGCTCCACCCCCAAACTAGCTGCGTGGCCTTAGGAAACTTGCTTACCTTCCCCATGCCTCACTCTTCCCATCTGCAAAATGGTAATCATAGTATTTATTTCATAGGACCGCTTGAGGATCTGTGAGGCAGATCTCTGAGAATAGTGCCTCTCATAACGCTATTTTTACTTCTGTGCCAACCACTCAGGCTCCTGGGAGGATAAATGAGAACAGTTTGTAAACTTTAAAGTACTGATGGAAAATAAAGGCTTAGTAGAACTAGTATGCTTTTCTCACTAAAACTGGGGGGAAAAATGTGCCCTCTTGTTCCAAAATCCTTCTGGGATCATAAGCTAAAAAACCCAAAGAACTATTCATACCATTTATGGGACATAATTTTCTTGTCTCTAAGACATTTTCAAAGTTAAATTTATAGTAAACTTTATCCAAAATGTCTTTTGTTGGAATGGATTTGCCGACCTGGGCTTTTGAATACTTTATTTTAAATATCCCCTCCTGGGCGCCTGAGTGGCTCAGTGGGTTAATGCCTCTGCCTTCAGCTCAGGTCATGATCTCAGGGTCCTGGGATCCAGCCCCACATCGGGCTCTCTGATCTCAGGGTCCTGGGATCCAGCCCCACATCGGGCTCTCTGCTCAGCAGGGAGCCTGCTTCCCCTTCTCTCTCTGCCTGCCTCTCTGCCTACTTGTGATCTCTCTCTCTGTCATATAAATAAATAAAATCTTAAAATAAATAAATAAATAAATAAATAAATAAATATCCCCTCCTTCCAAAATTAGGCAAACAATTAGAATAAACAGACACCAAGAAGTTACAAGTTACAAAAGCTGTTTTTATTTTTTTATTTTTATTTTTTTAAAAGATTTTATTTATTTATTTGACACAGAGAGAGATCACAAGTAGGCAGAGAGGCAGGCAGAGAGAGAGGGGGAAGCAGGCTCCTTGCTGAGCAGAGAGCCCGATATGGGCCTCGATCCCAGGACCCTGAGATCATGACCTTAGCCGAAGGCAGAGGCTTTAACCCACTGAGCCACCCAGGCACCCACAAAAGCTGTTTTTAATCTGCAAAGATTTTTAACTTGAAATAGATATATCATATACTCTCCACAGTTGGCTTCTCCCTTTAAATTATGTATTCAAATAATAACTTTAAGCCATAAACTCAGAGGTCAAATTAAGGGCAAGTGCCATTTAATTTTGGAAGCACATTGGTGCTAAATGAAATGGATGGGTGACCCATGCTATTCCTGCCATTTGCAAAGTACTAAATAAGAGCAGATTAATAGTATACTTAAAAACATCACACTGATCGAACATACATGTTTAGTAACAACTTCAGAAGTTGTTTAGGTCAGTTTCCAAATTGGCTTATGGTCATACCTTGGTACAACCCCCCAATTTTTAGTAATACTATAAGAAGAGAACTGTCCTAGAATTGTGAAGAATACAAGGTGGTGAGGAAATAGGAAAAATGAAATCTTGATTTCAATTCAAAAATCCACATTTATTGGCAAGCTCCTATTTGCAAGTCCCTATACAAAGAGGTAAATTGATATGTGCTGTTGAGATATTAAAAATATATTGATATAAAAACTGCCAAATCATCTACTGAAAGTTAAATGATTTCCTCTTGGGACACAGGGCAAGGGTGGGGGGCTTATGAAAGGCAAACTACTGGGGACGGCGTTCAAAAAGTAGAGGTATCTGACCCAGGCTTCGGGAACAAGATTTTTTATTGTGATGGAAGGAGGCAGCAAGAGAAGCTTGGAGGAAGATGAGGGAGAGAGAAGATGGCCATTTCAGGAGAAAATAGCAGTGACAAAGGAATGAACAGGGATGAGGCTCTAGTCCTTAGGAAGTGACTGGAACACAGTGTGTTAGAAGGGAAGCAAAACATAAAAAGTTGGACATGATGTTCTTTGAACAACTTTGCTCTGATTTAGTGCTGTCTGTCCTCAAATCTGTGTACCATCAGCTTCCCATCATTTTCTTCACTTCTGAAAAGAAAGTAACTCTGAGGACATTTTCCACAGATTGCTAGTTCTATGTGATGTTATATTAAAAACATAAATTTCTGTGGTCAAATAAAAACTTGGAAAAATTGTTAGAATTCAGGTTAAGCATATTTCATTTTTACAGGACTTCTCAGAGCCTTTAGTAAGTTCATAATGATTTGTGACTCTCAGCAGGAGATAGGGATATTGTATTGCCCGAATACAGTAGACCAATGGATTCTTTTAAGACTATATTCCTGTACTAGTAGTGTTCTGTAGAGTAATTAGGGAAGCACTGGTTTAAGATATTAGCTTAGATTTATTTGTTCAGCAAATTGGAATTGAATGCTTTTGATGTGTCAAGCATCTGTGCTGAGAAACGGAGGTACAGCCACTGTCCTATTCTCATACAGCTCACATCTGGGAGCCATGGTGTACAAGCAGGGGCATTTTAGCAGTGGGTGTAAAAGGAACACACCTTGGAAGAAGGAGGAGGTCTTACTGACTTTTACACACTAATGCATCAGGTTACCTGATATGGAATCTGACGGTTGATGTTCAGAAATGTTGGTGGAAAGATTGTAGGAACCCAGGGAGGCAGGGAGGGGGAAAAAATGGGTTGGAAGAGAAAATGGGATAGTAAGAGACTATCCTGGAAGCATAACTAGAATGCAGACAGGTGATTGACCAATACTAAAAAATCCTGAGAGTTTCTAAGGGAATTGGGGTGATTCCATCTGGGAAAACTGAGGGTACCAGTTAAAGTGAGACATCCTGAATCACAGAGCAGCTTCAAGCTGGTCTCATTATAGATATGGGCACACTCTAAACTATAGAGTCAGATAGTCTACAAAGCTATAAGAGGTCTTGGAGATGTTCCAGTATGAACTTCTCTCCGTGATCTATCCATATACCTCAAAGGCTCACTTTTTAATGTTTTTTTTTTTTTTGCATAATCAGATCTACTTAATCCATTGCATAGTCCCTTCTGTGTTGACCTTTAGGAAGCTCAGAGCCTAATTTAACATGCAATTGCAGTAGCTGTTACCTATCAGATACCAGTTGTATACTTATCTCTCCCTCTTTGGCAAAGCATCCCAAACAGCTACAGTGTCTCAATGGCTATCTTAGGCTCCCTGAGGGCTGTATGTAAATGCCTTAAGGAACTCTGACCAGTAATGGGAGATGCAGTGTTTACTCACTGATTCATTCATTAACTATCTATCGTGTGCCAGAATCTTTACCGGGAGCACTAGAGAAGATAAAGATATAAAAATTAAAAAAAAAAGACTTTATGTGTTTGTTCTTATGATAATTTATTAAACATGCATCTATTGATAATAAATTATGTGCTTATGCAAATTACTTTGAAAATTAGTTATGATGAGCACTCTGAGAGATATATCATTTTTACCACAGATAGCTTTAAATGTTGTGGTAACTATAGATTCACAAATCCAATCATGAAAAGGTATAAATCTAAGTGTATAATATCTAAGTGAGTATAAATTATAACTAAAGAGTCCTGAAATCCTTAAAAATTATGAGTCACCCATTGCCATGTGTCTAGTCTCCCATCATATCTCTTCTATTGAATTACATTAGATCCAGGATAATTACACAAGGGCATTCCCACCATTGCAAAGGTAACTCGAACTCATTCATTCATCATGTGTTTAGAGGATCCCTACGAAGTGCCAGGTCCTGGGCTCAGCAACAGGACACAGAGGTTGTTTCTGTTTCCTCCTTGAATGACTCTGGGTAAGCAACTTCTGCCAGTTCCTACCGTAAATATATTATCTAAGTGCCCAGCATAGGCAACCCATGTTCCAGTTTTCTGATTGAGTAAACGCCATGACCAATCACTGTGCAGAGCCATCGGAAATAACCGCTTTTCAGCTTCACATTTCTTTATTGAGCTTGATGCCATCACAATGGGAGGATTATACAAAGAAGTAAGAGATAAACTGACAACACTTAACAAAAACACATTCTTTTCAGAATGGAGCAACCTACATGAGGAGAGAGACATGGCAAATGTTTCATAGAATCTAGTAGAGAAGATTTAGGATGCGGATCTGGTATTCTCTGGCACTTTTCGCTCTTCACCACCATTGGCCAAAATTGTCAGCAGTATTTTCTTGGTGGCCACAATGTAGAGAAGCTTGTGTTTGGCACAGAAGATGGAAAAAATAGAAAAGAGTCAGAGATACTTCCAGACACAACTCCAGAGGGCACCATTCACATAGACTGCAGGATAAATGACACCCTTTAGAGTTGTGCAGGGCACAATCTTTTCAACTGGGTAAATGAGATTGGGAAGCATTCCCCACTTCCACCTGTTTATATATTAACAGCAGAAATTAATAAGGTGAAAACAAAACTGTGTACAAAGAGAGCATTAATGAGAGAAAGTATCAAATTGTATAGCTGAGGCTGAGAGGTAGGGATGATAGGTTTGTATTTGTCAGGCTCAGATTTGAATCCAATCTGCAGAACAGTGCTAGGAATCCATGATGCAGACTGATGGAAAAATAGACCTGATTGGAAAGTGAGATTGAGATTGAGATTAGAAATTTGGGTTTAAGATTTGTTAAGAGAAAGTTGATAGCTGGGAATCCTGAGATGGGACAATTCCTCTCATGGAAATAGAGCATAGAATTAGAATAGAAGTAAAGGGTGTATAGGCTTAGACCTTGGCAAACCCCCACTTAGGGAAAAGAAGGACCTAGAAAAGAAGCTGTAAGCATGCACTAGTCCCACGGAGAACACCGTTCCGTGTCATTGAATGAATCACAGTGGCATATCACAGACCACAAGGACACTGTGGATTTGAGAGTCTTTGTTTGGCAAAGTCTGGTTTGCCATATAAGGGCACATATTGCCATTTTCACAGATTCCACCCTTCTGTTGCTCAAGATAGGCCTCAAGTGCATTCATCAGTTTCATCAAGGATGTTTCCTGGTGGTGAAGGAAATGTGAATCTCACAGTCTTAAGAATTCTTTTTTTAAAGAAAAGACACTGATTATTTAGATAGGGAAGGAGTTTAAATTACCCACTGCTTTCATATTCAGAGGGAGTTTAGACTCAATAAATGTCCTATGAAATACAATAGACAGGCAGAAATTAACAGAAATTCCTTCCATTCATTAGGTATTTAATCCAGTCCTGGCCATGTGACAGGATTCAGGGCTGGGGTAGAATAGGGAACAAGGCTGACACAATCCTTACCTTGTGAATTTATATTTTATGGGAGAAAGACAAAAAAATAAAAACAAAGACAATAAACAAGCACACATATCAAATACGTGATAAATACTGTGAACAAGGAATTAAAATAGAGGATAACAGCATTTAGATAGGGTAGTAAGGGGGAGGCCATTATGAGAATATACGATTTTAGCTGAGGCTGAAAAAGTGCAGCCTTATGAAGAAGATAAAGGAAGAAAGAACATTTCAAGCAGAGTGAATGGCATATCCAAAGGCTCTGAGGGAGGGAAAGCTGGACAAGCTTACGGATCTGGCTGAATAAGAGAAAGAGTGGGTGAAACCGAAGTGACAGAATGTGTCAGAAGCCAGATTATTACCTGGTGTGGAGAATGGATTAAAGGTGAAGAAGAAGGGACCTGGAAATCTCGATGCGATGACTATCACAGCCATCCAGCAGCTTCTGGACTAAGGTATTGGCTATAGTGAAAGGGATTGATTCAGTGATACATGTGGAGGTAAAATTTACAGGGGTTATTTGTAGGTCAGTTTGTAAAGCCAAAGATAGGGCAGAAGCAGGGATGTCTCCTCAGGTTTTGTTTGTTTGCTTGAGAAACGAGGTGAATAGTAGAGCCATTTGCTGAGATGAAGAGGACATGGGGGAGAACTTGTTTCTGGAGGAAAATTCACAGTTTTATTTTAAACATGTAAGTTTGAGATATCTGTAAACGATATGGTCAGAGATAAGAACAACAAAATTTGAGAGTGAAAAGGACCCTTTTCCCTGTGGTAAGAAAATTCCTAGGACTCTCAACAAGGTGAACAAGAATATGATCAGGTCACTTGTTGGGTTAAGCCTGTGTTTGGCTGCACTTCACCTCCTGGATAAGAATCTTGGTTCTTAGCCTGGTATTTAAGGATCTCTGTGGTGTGGCCCCAGCTACTACCTTTATTTATCCTATGCTCCAACACTGTAGACAGTCCCGTTGCTTATAAAGTATTCATTTCTGAAAACACTCTAGATTCTTTTTTTCCCTCACCTTTGGAGACATGTCTTGAAAGAAGTTGCTGTGGCCAATGTCAAAGAGGTTACTGCCTATGTTCTCCTCTAGGATTTTGATAGGTTCCTGCCTCATGTTGAGGTCTTTCATCCATTTCGAGTTGATCTTTGTATATGGTATGAAAGAATGGTTGAGTTTCATTCTTCTATACATAGCTGTCCAGTTTTCCCAGCACCATTTATTGAGGAGACTTTTTTTCACTGGATATTTTTTCCTGCTTTGTTGAAGATTATTTGACCATAGCGTTGAGGGTCCATATCTGGACTCTCCACTCTGTTCCATTGGTCTATGTGTCTGTTTTTGTGCCAGTAGCATGCTGTCTTGGTGATCACAGCTTTGTAGTAAAGCTTGAAATCAGGCAACCTGATGCCCCCAGCTTTGTTTTTCTTTTTCAGCATTTCCTTAGTCTTTTCTGGTTCCATACAAATTTTAGGATTGTTTGTTCTGGAACTTTGAAAAATGCTGGTGGAATTTTGATCGGGATGGCATTGAAAGTATAGATTGCTCTGAGCAGTATGGAATTTTAACAATATTTATTCTTCCGATCCATGAGCATGGGATGCTTTTCCATCTTTTTGTATCTTCTTCAATTTCTTTCATGAGTGTTCTGTAGTTCCTCGAGTATAGATCCTTTACCTCTTTGGTTAGGTTTATTCCAAGGTATTCTGTGGTTCTTGGTGCTATAGTAAATGGAATTGATTCTCTAATTTCCCTTTCTATATTTTCATTGCTAGTATATAAGAAAGCAACTGATTTCTGTGGATTGATTTTGTATCCTGGCACATTACTGAATTGCTGTATGAGTTCTAGTAGTTTGGGGATGGAGTCTTTTGGGTTTTCCATATAAAGTATCATGTCATCTGTGAAGAGAGAGAGTTTGACTTCTTCTTTGCCAATTTGAATACTTTTTATTTCTTTTTGTTGTCTGATTGCTGTTGCTAGGACTTCTAGTACTGTGTTGAACAACAGTGGTGAGAGTGGGCATCCTTGTCATGTTCCTCATCTCAATGGGAAGGCTGTCAGTTTTTCCCCATTGAGAATGATAGTCGCTGTGGGTTTTTCATAGATAGATTTTTTGAAGTTAGAAATGGAGGAATGTTCCCTCTATCCCTATACTTTGAAGAGTTTTAATCAGGAACGGATGCTGTATTTTGTCAAATGCTTTTTCTGCATCAGTTGAGAGGACCGTGTGGTTCTTCTCTCTTCTCTTATTGATTTGTTCTGTCACATTGATTGATTTGTGAATGTTGAACCACCTTGCATCCCAGGGTTAAATCCCACCTGGTCAGGGTGGATAATCTTTTTAATGTACTGTTGGACACATGAAAAAATGTTCATCATCACTAGCCATCAGGGAAACTCAAATCAAAAGCACATTGAGACACCACCTTACACCAGTTAGAATGGCCAAACTCAACAGGACAGGAAACAACAAGTGTTGGAGAGAATGTGGAGAAAGGGGAA
>LNAC01000153.1:797983-830811 GCA_002007465.1 Ailurus styani
GAGATTCCTCAAAAAATTAAAAATAGAGTTACCCTATGACCCTGCAATTGCACTACTGGGTATTTATGCCAAAGATACAGATGTAGTGAAAAGAAGGCCCATATATACCCCCATGTTCATAGCAGCAATGTCCACAATCACCAAACTGTGGAAAGAGCTGAGATATTCTTCAACAGACAAATGGGTAAAGAAGATGTGGTCCATATATACAATGGAATATTACTCAGTCATCAGAAAGGATGAATACCCAATTTTTTTATCAACATGGACAGGTCTGGAGGAGATTCTGCTGAGTGAAACAAGTCAAGCAGAGAAAGTCAATTTTCATATGGTTTCACTTACTTGTGGAACATAAGGAATAAAATGGAGGACTCTAGAAGAAAGAAAGGAAAAGTGAATTTGGGTAAATTGCAAGGGGGAGATGAACCATGAGAGATTGTGGACTCTGATAAACAAACTGAGGGTTATGGAGGGGAGAGAGGAAAGGNGAGCCTGGTGGTGGGTATTAAGGAGGGCACGTATTGCATGAAGCCCTGGGTGTGGTGCATAAACAATGAGTCTTGGATCACTGAAAAAAGGGGAAAAAAAAAGAAAGAAAAAAAAAAAAACCGTGTACCTCTCAGGTACATGTCATCTAAACAGTGATATTATGAGAAAGAAGAGAGTAAAAAAGGAAAGGAAATTCTGCTTTATTCAGCTCCATGAATCATTAACTTATGGCCCAAGGCTGTTGTATTAGAGATAATTTTTAAAAGTAAAAAAAAAAATGAATAAGTACTTTCTAAGCCTCTGGATTTTTGCTTTTCAAAGGACAAGCTCACTGAACTAACTAGCTGGCGGTGAGGGACTGGCTACTAGATAAGCAAATTGCCAGCATGCTAAACTCTTAACACCTTTTCATAGAAGTAGAAGTGGGGCTATCGATAGTAATGGAAATACAAAGACTGTGTGTCATCAGGAAAATGACCTCCAAAACCCATGAGCCGATTTTCCATTGCAATATTCAGAGCAAGTACTTGGTAGTCTAAGAGGAATCAATGACAACAGAAGCACAGTCTTCTTTCTTAGAGAACTTATAGCATCTTGAAGAGACACATGTAGTAGTACAGTGGAATACAAGATTGGAAACTATCAGACTCAAAAAGTCAGGACATATCAATTATTGTTGGAGATAAGATGACAGAGAGAGGACCTCCAGTAGAGAATAAAATGGAAGAGCTTCATGGAGGTGGGCCTGTTTGAATTGGGACTTTAGAAGACATGGAAAGAGAAGGAGGACAGTAGAATGAAACAGAAGATCAAGGTGTGCTTGCCAATTTAGAAGTAGTTATGTGTGTGTGGGAAGTAAAATCCAAAGTAGAGAGTTAGGATGGAAAAATAGTTTGACTCCAGTAGTTGAAGAAACTTGTTGGTTGCTTCTCCAGTATCCAATCCACCTGTGTCCTTTAAAGATCTGATGGGATTAGTTCCACTCCAAGTTTATTGGGGGAGGGGGAGAATCCTGATTAGATTAAACCTATCCGTGTATCCTGATTGGTTCAGGGATGATAGATGGCAGGGGTAAATAAAGATCCTCTTCTACAGGTTTTATGCAAGAAAACCTCTTCATTTCCAAGGTGTACCTTAGGATCATGCTCTCTCTCTCTCTTTTTTTTTTCCACTGGTTGCAGGTGAGGAAACCCAAAGGTCTGGGAGCTTATGACAGTTATGTTGGAACCAAAGGGAAAGTGAGTTTAAGAAATAATAATAATAGAGCTGACACTGAGAAAGCAAGGATAAAAAATGAAGAAAGACAAAAACTGTGTTCTAACATTTTCTTTTGAGCCAATGGATTAAGCCTCCTGTGAGAGCAATGCTATTTCTGGACTTTTCTATTACTTGAACCAATAAATCCCCTTTATGGTTTAAACCAGTTTGACTTGAGTTTGCTATTACTTGCCACTCAGAGCATCTTGATACAGAATCCTTAGAAGCACATTAAGGCTTTGGTTGGCAATAGGGATCTACTGATATTTGTGGCCCCGTGTGTGCCGTATTCTGGGAAATAACCCTCATGTTCGTGGACAAGGCAAAACACCATTAAACCAAGGCAGTCAGAAAAAGAGACCATGAAAGTCAGCCAGCCCTTTAAGTTGAGTTAGTCTTGTTTTGTTTTTTTTTTTTTAAATAAAGATTTTTTGTTTTTATTCATTTGACACAGAGAGAGAGATCACAGGTAGGCAGAGAGGCAGGCAGAGAGAGAGGAGGAAGCAGGCTCCCTGCCGAGCAGAGAGTCCGATGCGGGCCTTGATCCCAGAACCCTGAGATCATGACCTGAGCCGAAAGCAGAGGCTTTAACACACTGAGCCACCCAGGCGCCGGAGTTAGTCTTGTTTTGCTCTCATTCTTTGCCTAGTCACTTGACTTGTGTGCCTGTCTCCCACAAGAGGAAAGGAAGTTAAGTCTATTTAAGCCTTTCCTTGAGAAGAGCCACCTCCCCTGGGCTTGGAGCCTGACACCATTTTTCTCTCTTCCACTGACGCCATAGATATATTCATTTCTCTTTGGGCACTTAATGTAAACCAGATAAGCCAAAAACTTATAATGACTTTAGTCAATTTTGATTCTAAGGCAAGTTGAATCATTGAGGCCAGTGCTACAAGTATAAGATACTGTGATTTCACCAACAGTGAAACTGGGGAATTGGTTTCCTAAAGTTTCCTTCCAGTGTTTAGATTATGGCATGCGGTCCAGGGGTATATTATGCGTGATCCTCTTGAACCTTGTCAGAAAGTCCTCATAAATCACATTCACGAAAATGTATTTAACTTCCATATACATACATATGAAACTTAAGAACTTAGACAAGTGGAACGAATTCTGAACTGTCAGTTTAAAGCAGTAACTTTCCTTTTCAATTTGGGATTGAAATTTGGGGTGAGAAAGCTCTAATGGAAATAGGATGTTCCTAGAGAAGCCAGAAGGTCTGCCTGACTTCTGAAATACTTTATATGGAATAGTACTTAATTTTGGAATTTAAAAAGCTTAGGATATCGTCCTAGGTATTTGTGGGATTCCAATAGATCCCAGATGCTGAATCTTGGTCTTTTCATCTACGAAATGGGTTTAGTTTTTTTTTCCATTTTGTTGTGAGTATAAAGGGGAAAATATTGTTGAATAAACAGAATAATATTTACAATTGTCTGTGCTCTTGGTATATGTCTGGTTCTGTGTTATGGACATCAGTGGCCATTCATTCATTTAGCTCTTAATATGTACCAGGCACTAAGAAATGTTGCATATTAACATACCAACATACTTAGTACTCACGCCATCCAAATAATACAGGGGCTTCTATTTTCACCCTTTTGTAGGGGAAAACATTGAGGCACCGAGATGCAGGAGATTTGCACAAGGTCACACAGGTAACGTAGGGCAAAGTAGAGAATCAAGGGGAGCAATATGCTCTTCCTGTGCCCTCTTTTACTTCCCCTAACAAGCACTGAGAGCTGGGGATTGTGAATGCCCTTTATCAGATGAGAAAATTACAGCTTGCAGAGTATATATAACCTTCTCAAGGTTACTCAGCTTAGTCTTAAAACTTAACTTCGGTATTATTTTCATCTTTTAGTTCCCATAGTATTTTCCTCGTGCACCCACTCTCCGTTTCAAGGCTTCCCATTCCATACTTTCTTCACATTACATTTTCTTGTTTAAAAAATGTATTTAGGGGCGCCTGGGTGGCTCAGTGGGTTAAAGCCTCTGCCTTCGGCTCAGGTCATGATCTCAGGGTCCTGGGATGGAGGCCCGCATCAGGCTCCCTGCTCGGCGGGGAGCCTGCTTCCTCCTCTCTCTCTGCCTGCCTCTCTGCCTACTTGTGATCTCTCTCTCTCTGTCAAATAAATAAGTAAATAATCTTAAAAATTTTATTTATTTATTTGACAGAGAAAAGGGGAGAGAGAGAGAGCATGAGGGGGAGGGGAGTGGGGCAGAGGGAGAGGTAGAAGCAGACTCCTTGCTGAGCAAGGAGCCTGATGTGGGACTGGATCCCAGGAGATTGTGACCTGAGCTGAAGGCAGATGCTTAACCTAGTGAGCCTCCCAGGCATCCCTCACATTACTTTCTCACCATTCTCCTCTGAGCAAGAATAGGGTGACACGCAAGAGAAGGCGAATATTAGAGAAATCACAGGTCACTAGATATAGCATAAACCCATGTTACTTTTAAGGAAATTGTTAGGAAAAACTTCATATAAACACATGTTATTTTGACTTATTTTGAAGTTTATGATGCCTTTGAATTTTTTTTTACCACATCCATGACCAAATTCATGTCCTCACATCATTAATACATTATCATGTTCTCCTAATATAGGGAATGCTTATTGATTCCAAACTGAGATTTTAATCAGGATAAGAATTTCTGAGTCTGCACTCTTTATGACTGGTAAGGTATGCTGTCATATGTAGAACAACTGGCATTTTATAGTCAAGGTTTGTAGAGTCTCCTGAAGTCCTTTTTCTCTGATAAAGAAGGTATAGAATGTTAGGATTTCTGGGTTTTATCTCAATGACTGTCACCTGGACCAACTTTCACAATCCTATTCCCATAAGCTATTCAACAGGCAAAGTGTTAAGCTAAGAAGACATTACTATTTCAAAAGAATTTGTTAGTGTTATGAAAACACCAAAAATGCAAAATATAAGCCATATTAGAATAAGGACAAGCTATAGAAAGTGATTGGACACAGAATCATAGAATTACAAAGAATGCCATTATGAATCTCTCCTGCTTGAAGTACTCACATGAATATTGTGTTTTGCAACTTGCAAAGATCTTTCAGATCTCTCATCTCAAATAGTGCACGCAACCACCCTGTGGAGCAAGTATTCTTTTTTAAATATCCCAAAATGAGGATCAGGAACATGATAGAATTCCACGAGGGTCTGTGGTTAATAAGTAGTGGGGTGGGACGTGAATCTAATTCTGACTCCAGAATACAAGTAGAGAAAGGGTTAAAATCCCATGGGCTTTAATTCTTTCTGCACTGGTCCTGGAAGCTAGTGGGCCCCCACTGAATGGTTTTGGTTTTTCTTTGTTTTTGTCCCTTTTCTTTCCTTTTACAGTTTTCTTGGCCACATTCATGGGAAATGACTCCAATTAAAACTTTGTGAGGCCAAGGCTGGTTAATGTATCACTGACCACAGATTCTCCAGGATGTGGCCAAACTTTGTTTCCTCAATTGTTTGCCATCCACCCTCATCCTGTCCAGCGCCCCTCAGGACCTTCTATTGCCAGGGCTCAGGACTGGTCTCCTTGATTGGCCTTGGCCTCATACGTAGAGATTGGACACCTAGCCCATGTCCGCAGCTGAGGTCACTTTTGCACCCTGTTTTTAAATGAACACTTTAAAAATACCAAGTCCTTTCACCTTCTCCAAAGACTCCATGTTCTCTCCTACCTTCCCTGGATCAGGCTTTTCCTCTTTCTCTGCCTCAATAAAATCTTAGGTCTAGAGCAGGACAAACACTGACTCAGCTTTGCTCTATCATTTATGCTTTGAGTGGTGTCTTGTGCCCTGAAATTTGGGTTCTCTAAGGCCCTGAGCTCTGTATAGCATATTGTACCAGTTATATTCTTTGACTCACTTAGATTACAGAAAACAAACACAAAACCAAAAACTGCTGTGTTACTATCCACTGTGCATTGTGATAGGGCTTGTTTGAGAGAGGGGTTTCATATCTGTCTCCACTCTTCAAGTAGTTCAGTTGTGTCTGTATCACTGTCTAAACCATAACCATCTATCTAGAGAGAAATAGGGTAGAACCCATGTCTGTCTGATGCTGAAGCCGGCGGTGTTTCTCACTCCCTGTGGTGGTAATTAAGCTGGGATTTGAAATGTGGTGAGTCAAAGACTTCTAGTTGCTTCGCAATATTCATTCTGCTAAAGTTCTCTTTAGCCAATACAAAAATTCTAGAGCAAGAGTTAGGATTTTTACTTTTGGTCCCAGTGTCTGTCAACTGGGCTAATTTTCATTGCCCCATTCCCAGTAACACCGAGCCACAATTTTCAGCTGAGCACATTACCACTCACCCATCGTGATGGGTGATGAAATTTCCCATCCTCTTTTCCCTTGTGCAATTAGGTGCCGTCATGCCACAAAGTTCCGGTTAAAGATACCTAAGCTGAAGTAGTGTGTAGAAGGTAGTTTTGGGAAGTCTTCTTAAAAGAAAATCTGTATATCCTTCTCCTTTTTCTCCTTCCTGATAGTTGGGGCAAGATTCTGCTGTGTGCCACTGTTGCAGCCAATTTAGTCTAATGAGGATGATATACACACTGAGAGGGTAGTGGAATAGAGGTGAAAGGATCCTGTGTCACAGACATAAATAAAGTCGCTGTACCAAATTCAGATCTCCTTCCCACAATGTGCTTAAAATGAAGGATGGCTGATCTTTTATCTTATTCTAAAGTATTTATTTCCCTCATATACAGCTGAAAACAATCCCAAATAATACAGTTGGATAGATCTTTTAAAAGGATGAATAGAGAGAGTTATAGATATTGATAGGGTAAAGGAAATTGCCATGAATAGAGGAGGTCTAATGTGGCTATTGTAGGTCATGTGTAGCTAACAAATTTGTTCAGAAATATAGATCGTTCCAGTGTTTCCTTTCTATCTGCATTCCGACTAATTTACATATAATACCCTCCTACTCTTTCCAGTTCTATCTGAAAAAGCAAAGTCTGTAATAAAATCCCTGGAATCTCTACTTGCTAGGTGTTTGACATTGTATAAATTCATTATCTCTCAAAGCCTTATTTCTATATCAGCAGAATAGATTATGAGTTATCAATAAATTACAGTATGCAAAGTTTTTATCATAGCTCCCAGAACAGAGAAGGCACAAAGTAGTAGAAATTCCTAGAGGGTCAGACACTCTCTTCAATTCCCAAAACTTCATTTCTAGCTGACTGTATTCTGATGAGAAAATCTGTCCCCCATACTCTTGTTCTACTCTCTTCCCTCTTTGGACACGTAGAGAGAGAAGTTCCAGTGATTTCACTAAGGTTCCATTAACATTAAATGGAGTTCACATGACCCAGGAGAATTGAGACTCCGTCAGTGGAAAACTCTAAGTGGAAATGTTCCTGTCCATGGAGTTGTTGCTTTAGAGACCTTGTCAGTAAGAGCTTTTGTTTTAGGGGTTTGTAAATATTTATATTTTCAAACTACTATGAGAGGAACAACAGCCATTCCACATGAATGGATTACGTTAAATGTACCCAAAGTCTGTAATTCAAGCTGTCAAACGTGAGGAAATACCAGACTTAAGGCTGCCATTCCAATCCGTTCAGAATAAATAAGGACTTTGGGCAGAGTTCTTTAACACAATGGCTCACAGACATATGGAAGACGTTACTAGGGAAGATGACTGAAGAGAAGGAAAAACACAATAAATGAATTCAAGAAATACCTAGTCTTTCTTCCAGAGAGGGAAGGGATTGGGGCTTGAGGGAGAAGATTGTTGGCCTAGAAGCAGGGAAATGGGATTAACATTAAACCAAGAGTGAGGGGTGGCACGTGGAGACTTTTCCTGTTCCTAAGACATCTGTCTGTTTTTCATTTATTGTTTTGGGGGTCTGGTGATATGACACCAATATAGGAAGCAAAATGTGTGCCTGGACAGGCTGGATGAAGGATAGGGGATTTATTTACTATGGAAGTTCTGTGTTAAGAGCGTGGTGGAGTTTCCTAGCCCATAGAATACAGGTGGAAGCTGTGTTTATTGAATAGAAAAAACACATTTCAGGGAGGATTGACCAGTGGGTCATATAAATTTGATTTAGCTTTACAAGCGTGTGCTAGACACCTACTTTGTGCCAGACATGGGCAATGAAGCTTGAGAAACAATCTGATTTAGTGGAAAAAGGTTTAGCTTCTAGTTCTTACTGTGAGGCTCACAATCTTTGCAGAGTGAGACAAATAACTTCCCCTTTCTGAGCATCAGCTCAAAATGTCAGCCTTTTCTTTTTAATGACTAAATACTAAGTTAGACAATCTAGCTATGGTATAGGACTACATGGCCTTGCAAATACTCTCTGTTTCACTCTAGTCTTTCAGAGAGCTGCAAGTGTGGTATTGTGAATTACTATTCACTCATACTTGCTGCTTTTCTCTGTTACCCCACCTGTGACAGGATATAACACTCCACTCTTTTTAACTCAGGTGTGACCAAAAAAATTTGTTTGTCCAGTGGGATATAAACAGAAGTGACATGTGTCTGAGAAGAAGCTTTGAGAGCTAGTGAGCGGTTCACTGTATCTGTGTTTTCTTTCCCTCTGCCCTGATGACCATCAGTGGTCCATTGTTGCTAATCTATTAGCCTGGGTCTTGGGGTGAAGATGATATAAAGCTGTATTATTGCTTACCTGTCATGGGCATAGAGCATACATGAGAAATAAATATTGGTGATTTTAAATCACTAGATTTGGGGGTCTTCTGTTATTGCAGCAGAACCTACCCATGCTGATTGATACAGGATAAGGGAAAACTCTAGCCTGCAAAGTCCACACTCTGACCTCAGAATGTCCTGAGTCATGGTGTGCTGTATCACACTGGTGCCTGGCAAAAAAGAAAGAAAGAGCACATTCTTTTTTTTTTTTTTAAGATTTTATTTATTTATTTATTTATTTATTTATTTATTTATTTATTTAAGAGAGAGAGAGAGAGAGAGAGCAAGCAAGAGCATGAGAGGGGAGAAGGTCAGAGGGAGAAGCTGACTCCCCGCGGAGCCGGGAGCCTGATACAGGACTTGATCCTGGAACTCCGTGATCATGACCTGAGCCAGAGGCAGTTGCTTAACCAACTGAGCCACCCAGGCTCCCTGAAAGAGCAAATTCTTGATGTTCATAGTCTTTCAATAGATTAACTCCACCCAGTCAAGAAATGTAGTCCAAACTCTATCATCCAAAAATTGGTTTACACCACTTCTCTGGGAAGAAGAGAGTGAAATTAGTTTAAGTCGCAAAGTGTGTTACTTTAGTGGAGTCTTCTGAAAAAGGAAATATGATGACTGTTTCCCCCATTAGCACTGAAGATTTTTGAAGAGGGAGGTAATATGCTTGGATCTATTTCTAAAATATCTCTTTTGATGCACTTTAAAGGAGGGAAAGGAGTAAATATGACTGCAGTTAGGTTGCCCAAGTAGGAGGGATTAGAGTTAATGAGGACAAATGAACAAGGAGGGTAGTCTTAATTAAGAGATGAAGAGAAGAGTATAAATATGAGAAGTCTTTGGTAGGCAAAATTAGTAGTGAGAGTTTAGATGTGTGGAGGAAGTATGGCCAAAGATACAATGGTTATGTTATTCATAGAGAGGAAAATGCACAAAGGAAATCGATTTAAGGTATTAAATAAGGCATTTAGTTTTGAATTTTCTCTTGTACTCCTACACAGAATATCAATGATCACATGGCTCTGTCCTTTGGGACCATCTTCAGACACAGACCTTTGGGAAAGAGGCATCATTCAGGTAGCCAGTTGTGGCCTTGTAGTAAATTTATGTCAGAATTACTGGAAGACCATATTGTTTGTGGTTCATGGGAGGTATTCGCAGCAAATAAAAGAACCAGAATTTTGGGTGCCTGGGTGGCTCAGTGGGTTAAAGCCTCTGCTTTCGGCTCAGGTCGTGATCTCAGCATCCTGGGATCTAGGCCCGCATCGGGCTCTCTGCTTAGCAGGGAGCCTGCTTCCTCCTCTCTCCTCTCTCTCTGCCTGCCTCTGCCTACTTGTAATCGCTCTCTCTGTGTCAAATGAATAAATAAAATCTTTAAAAAAAATTATTAAAAAAAAAAAAAAGAACCAGAATTTTGACCACAGTTTTGCACCCTGAGACAGGAGACATCTGGGCAGAATGCCAGGAGAACAACCTAAGGAATTCTATAGACTTGGGTTCAAATTCCAGCTCTACCACTTTCTAGATGTTTGGTTTGGAGCAAGTTCCTTAAAACTGCTGAATTTTAGCTTTCTCACCTATAAAATGTGGTATAATACTATGTACTTGAAAGGACGTTGGGAAGATCCCAGGACTTAATCAATGTGATGTGACCCAAACATAGTAGGCATTTGATAAATGCTCTTTCCTTTTCCTTTTCCTTTCCCACATACCACTTAAATGATGTAGGATGAGACTGTCTCTGAAAGACATCATTGAATGATATGCTTGTTATTGGTCAACTCACCCTTTCACTTTGGGAATCCAAAAACAATCTTTTATGGTAAATCAAAGGGATTTTGCCATCAAAGAAAAGAAAGGGACCAAACATTTTTGGTTTGCTACCCAATGAAAATAGCTTGAGCCAGAGGGACATTTTGCCTGGAGGAGAGATGACTTGAATTGGCATTTGAGGGTAGGGGGAAAGGCAGTGGTCACCATTTCCAAATATCAGATGGTCTCCTGGGATTGGGGGGGGGGGATGATGATGTGCTTCGTGGTCCAGACAAAAGAACTCTGGCTAATAGGTCAAAGTTACCATGAGGCATTTCTCAGTTAAATTTACTGCAGCTAATAGCCCCACAATGATTCTCAGAAGTAGTAAGTACTCTGTTACTGATGTATGGAAGCTGAGGTTGGGTGAACACTGGACAATTAAGCAACGAGTAGAGAGATTACCACAGTTGCTGGGGGGTCCTGCTAGGTATAATTCAAGGTAGGAAATGTGTAAGAGGGTCTGTTACATGTAAGTCTCTGTTATCTGGGAGACAGAGTCAAAAGAAATAGCGTCTCTTCTCTTAAGAGCACAGGCATATCTACATTCTCTGATTCTAGGACAGATTTAGTGACTCAGCCTTCCCAAAGGATTAGTCAGTTCATTCACAGGCTAGATATTATAAATTGTCAACCCTGTGCAGATCCCTTTATGTAAAATCATCCAGTAGGAATTTGTTTCTAAAAGTTTGACTTTTAATGGAGGTGCATTCTCAAGGTTAACCATGAAATTAAAAGACAGAAAAGCGAGTTAATGAATTACATCAAGGCATATCTAATTGGAAGTGGAAATGTTATACGGGAAAAGATTTAGAGTTTATAAAATTGGGTCCTAGGCTTACTTTGGACAACAACTAGCTGTATAATTTCTTTAATTCATTTTTATTCTGTGAGCCTCAGTATTCCCATGTGTGCTGTAGAAATGAAGTTTAGAAATCTCCATGTTCACATCTTGCACCAACATGCTGCAGTGATGTTAATCATATAATAAATATGTACTAAATGTATACTAAAAGCCAGATACCATTTGAGAAAATGGAGAAAAGAAAGTAACAAGATTTTGTTACATAGGCACTGCCTTGGAAGAATTAACATCCTGTAGATAAGGCAGCTAATAAACATGAAACAGGCTGTAAGGACTGATAGATACTAGGTACAATGGGAAGAGAAGTGAGTAAAGAAATGGCTTTACATTAAGTGATTGAGGAAGGCTTCTATGGGGTTGTAATAAAGTTTCCCATATCAGAATGATGTGAGAAATCAAGATGACTCTCTCGATTATACAGATTCTTACATGTGCTTTAACTAGAGCTATTTAGATACATAGGCTCTAAGCCAGATAAATGAAAGCGAGTAAATAAGAAAAAAATAAGTGACAGCCTACTACAGATCATACACTGTGTTTATTTTTTTTTAAGATTTTATTTATTTATTTGACACAGAGAGAGAGCGATCAGATCACAAGAAGGCAGAGAGGCAGGCAGAGAGAGAGGAGGAAGCAGGCTCCCCACTGAGCAGGGAGCCCGATGCGGGCCTAGATCCCAGGACCCTGAGATCACGACCTGAGCCGAAGGCAGAGGCTTTAACCCACTGAGCCACCCAGGCACCCTGTGCTAATCACTTTATAGACATTAACTTACTTAGCCCTCCTCAGCTTATGGTAGCTAGGACTACTACATATTCATTTTATAAAAAGGAACCAGAAGCGTGGTATTTGAGTTTCAGTTAAAATGACAAGTCAGATCCAACAATAGGTAGTGGCTCACCAGAAGGGCAAGTTGAGAAGGATTTTTTATAACAGTAGATAGAATTTTATAACAATAGATAGAATGGCATGCGTAATTAGGAATTCATACAACAAATATGATTGAGCTCTTTGAAGGTTCCAGGTGTTATTTTTTTTTTAAAGATTTTATTTATTTGACACAGAGAGAAAGAGAGAGAGATCACAACTAGGCAGAGAGGCAGGCAGAGAGAGAGGAGGAAGCAGGCTCCCTGCTGAGGCTCAATCCCAGGACCCTGAGATCATGACCTGAGCCGAAGGCAGAGGCTTTAACCCACCGAGCCACCCAGGTGCCCCGGTTCCAGGTGTTATTATAAATGAGTAGGATACATTGGTGAGCAAAAGTTGACATAATCCCTGTCCTTCTGTTATTTATATTCCAGAGGAAGATACAAGGAACAATAAATATAAAATAAAAGGCTGTATAGCTTATTAGACATTAAAGAGATCTGTGGTAAAACAAGACAACACAGACAGGGTAAATGGGTTGTGTAAGGTGGCAGAGGTACTGCAAAGTTCAGTAGGGTGGACAATGTGGGCCTTGTTGAGAAAGTAGAATTTAAGCAAAGACTTGAAGAAAGTTCAAGGTTAGCATTAGCATGGACATGGAAATGGTGACACACGAGACAACAAAATAGCACGTGGACAATAAAATCAATCCCTAAATTCTAGATTTCTGGAGCCCTAACATTTAAATGATAGAATTCCAGCCAAGAAAACCAAGAAATGTAATCTCAAATTTTGCCAGAACCATTTCAAATTCAAGGTAGATTTAAATTTTCAAGCTATGAGAATCTAAAAAAAAGGCAACTTCCCCTGTTTTCTCATCTGTAAAATGGCATCAAAATATCTAACTCACTGAGTTCTTATGATAATTTCATGAGATGATGATTGTAAAGAACCTAACATGGAGCCTGACACAGTTGGAGGGTTTTGTTTTTTTTCCCACCCTTTTAGAACTTTCTGGTACTAAAGGGGAAAGAAACTGTTTTCCTTCGAATAAGGCACTACATTGTGCAAATGTTTCTGAAACCTGCAAGTCACTGTCCACCTGTTTAATTATACTCTTGCAAATGTGTGATCAAGTCCTTGTCTAAGTACTCACATCACCTTGACTCCCTTATACTTGGGACTCTACAGGGAACTTTTTCTTCCCTCTTTGTTGGCCCAAGGACTGAAGTGATATGAATCAGATCTTATAATCCCCTTAACAGTTCTTCCTATGGATGTCTCTTTTGCAAATTTATAGAATATATACACTATCATATAAATGTACAGTTTTTACAATTTCCCTTTTACTGGTAAAAAAAGATAGTATAAAATCAATACACAGTTGAACTATAGCCCAGGAAGAGTAGGTGAACCTGATTTGTAGGCTGGTAATAGTTCACATCACCAAATATAAATTCAGGTCTTTGAAAGATTCTTTATTAGATACATCTTTGGATTTAGGAGCTCTACCTAGAGGTAGTTCAGGTAAACCTCATGGTTTATAGGGCATGGGAAGTAGTGTTTATGAAATTTTGCTTTGGTTCAAATCTAACTTACAATACCTATTGTGTACTTATTGAGATCCTTTGTATGCTACGCACTGTGCAAGGGATTTTAATATCCTATCTAATTTAAGACTTACAACAACTGTGAAGTGGAAACTTTATCTTTTTATATAAGGAAACTGAGGCTTTTTATATGCTTACTATGTAAGGAAACCGGCTTATTCTGGTGAAATTTTTCTTCAAAGTCACAGAATGCCTAACCTTCAGAGTCAACAGACTCTGAATCCCCCTTACCCCGTCTCTTTTTTTTTCCATGACACAACACCATTCCATAGTTTTAATCAAACAGGCTTTGCAAGAGAAATTCGGAATAGAGATTTGCAGTTTATATCACACAAATCAGAAAACTTCATTTTGGGGGAGAATTTTCTTTGTGTTATAGAATAATTTTAAGAGAAGGGAAAAAGCTTTCAGATATAAAAGTTGTCTAAAACAAGAGTGAAAACTCAAGGCATCATTCCCATTTCAGCATAGCATCTTAAAATGACATGTTGTGAATGTCATAGTAGCATTTTCGACATCTATTTCTTATCAATGCGCAAGTGTAGATAGGTGAGACAGGAGAAATTGGGAAGCCCATATCTGAGGGGCAGAGAGATGTAACAGAAAGACAGTTTTCCTGGGAGGCAAGAACCATACATTTTGGTCCCTGATTGGCAGGTAATTTGTTTTGGAAAGATCTTGGGCAAATTGCTTCTCTAGAATTGAGTGTTTTCAGCTCCCTTAGGTAGGAAGCTTTTTGGGCTGACCATTGACTGTAGCTCCCCTGATTCAGTTCTTTCCTATTGTAAACACTAAAAATAAAGAGGCAAAATTGTCCTTAAACATCACCTACCCCTTAATGAACAGATGAGACAGAGGGTCACAGAAGACCGAGCTTTTGCTTCCCAAAGCCACATGTCAATTCAATGCAGACCCAGGCCCTGGCATCCCAGTTCAGTGACCTGCATTGCCTCCTGCATGATTAAATCTGATGTCAGATTTCACAGAGAGATGATGTTTTGTTGTTTGTTCTATTATGTTAGTCCAGAGCATACGAGTTTTTCTTCCATAATGAAAAATGATCACTCTTCTTAAAGACTCATTGAGACGAAAAAGGCAAAGTAATCAAACTGCCTCTGCAGATACTGGCATTTCAGAACACTGAGTGCATAACAACATAATCCTTAAGGAAATTAGTTCGTGTCCAAGCACACTGGCTGCTTTGACTTTTTCAAATGCACTCTCACCAATATTAATATTGTATTGAAAAGTATTCAAGGTCTTCTTTGGTCTGCATTTACAATGTCTGAAGGGAAATGAACATTTTAATACTGCAGAGTAGTTTCATTTAATTGAAGTGTAAGGGCCAAAATCATGGGGGTGAGACTCCAGCACCTCCATTTACCTGGAATTACGTTTACCTCCAGACCCCGGGCTTTCTAGGAGACAAGCAGGAACACTGAATGATGAAAGGGTATGGAGTCATGTCATGTCATATCAGGTTTGTATAAAGAAAGAAAAGCCAGCACAGATTGGAAAGAGGTAGAATGTACCATGGAGAAGGCATCACGTATTTTGCCTCACTTATTCCTAATAACAATCCTGTGATATAATCACGATTCTTTATTATTTTAAAATGAGGAAGCTGGAGCTCCCTGTTATGAAGTAGAGAGTTCAAGGTCATTAGTGTGCAGGTCATTAGCATCATTAGGTTTTAGGATTTTTTTTTTTTTTAANCTCTTTTTTTTTTTTTAAGATTTTATTTATTTTATTTGACACAGAGAGAGATTATAAGTAGGCAGAGAGGCAGGCAGAGAGACAGGGAGAGGAGGAAGCAGGCTCCCCGCTGAGCAGAGAGCCCCATGCGGGCCTCGATCCCAGGATGCTGAGATCATGACCTGAGCCGAAAGCAGAGGCTTTAACCCACTGAGCCACCCAGGCGCCCAGGTTTTAGGACTCTTGAGACTTTTTGAATTCAAAGATTATGCTTTACTTTGGTTGCTCATAATACTTCCAATGAAGGGGCAGGGAATGATTATGTTGAAAGATTGAAACTGTTTAGAGAGGGGGATGCTGTGTGTGTGTGTGTGTGTATGTCTTTCAAAACTCAAGTCATATCACAGAGGAGTGAACAGATTTTTTTTTCCCCATTGTATCCTCAGAATGCTGAGCAGGAAATACAGATGGGTATAACAGAAGACATACTCAGGAGAAGAAAGCCCATCCTAATGATAAGAGATGTGTGATTTTCAGTGGTCTGCCTCAAAAATGGCATGCTTTTTACAACAAGTGTGATCAAGGAGTTAAGCGATGACTTCACAGAGATACACGGAAGATTGAAGCCTTGTATGAGACTGTGGACAGGAAAATCTCTAGAAAGGCTTTAAACTCTACATTTCTTTGATTTATCATTTGACCTATAGCACTTTGGTTAACATAGAAGGTACATTCAATTCTTGCAATTTTAAGTTCTTAGGTTGTGTCCAAGTGCGTATTTTTGAAAGTAAAAAAAAAAAATCCTCAGCAGTGTTATATTATGGCTTTTGGCTGAAATCTCATGCCTAAAATGTGCAACTGAAATATGGCTTTATGGAGGAGCTCCAAGTTTTTCAGAATTATGTACTGTTTGAGAGGGGTCAACCACAGAGCTGCACATCTCTACAGTGTCTTCAAACCCTGAATTGCTGAGGTCTGCAAAACTAATTTGGAAACCTTCAGAATGGGAGGTCTTTTGGCTTCCTATTCTCAAGCTGCTATCCAACAGAATAGGAACCAGAAAACAATATGTACTCACTCAAAGCCACCAGGTTGGAAATTCACGAGCATTAGAAGGCAGGCCCCAGAGATCTGTCAAGTAGGCGAAATTCCCCTTTGATGCCCTCAACCCTCTATAAGACCACAAAATATTGGGGGTAAAAAGTCTCAGGAATCCTTATTTTTGGTCAGGGATACTAAACCAAGACTCAAGAAAGGAAAGGAAATTGTTGAAGAAAACATGGTGACTCCATTCCAAGATTAGTACAAAATTCTAAGTTCCTTCACTCATTTGATGCTTCAGGAGTTATATAATTTCAGGATAAGCTAGAACCTCAGAGATCACCACCTCACCAGCATTCCCCCAACAAGGTATTAGTAAGTTTTCTTGGAAAGGGGATTTTCTAATCAGGTAAGTTTAAATGCTTATAATAGTAATTCTTTAGAGACTCATAATACTCATAATTTGAAATCTAGCAGAAAAGACATACATTTGATTTTAATTGTTTCCCAAACCCATTTGACTGCAGGACTATTTTCCTTATGGCCACCCATTAGCATGTTGGGGAACACAGACTTTGTGGAATATAGTTTGGAAGTGCTGGGTTTGACTGTTCTCGCTGGGTACTTGGTTTCTCCCTTAACAGGACCACCATATAAGTGTCCAGCTTCAGTAGACTGAGGCACCTGATTGCCTCTTACCCCTTACCTTATCAAATTATAAATTCTTTAAGTTACTTTCATTATATATAATGATCATGTGACTGGTGTTCCCATAGGCATCTCTGCCAAATTTTTCAATAATTCCAACAATTAGGATGCCAATTCTAATTTACGCATACCTAGTTTTACTGCATTTTACTTTATGGCATTTCACAGATAAGTGGGTTTTTTTGTTTTGTTTTGTTTTTTACAAATTGAAGATTTGTGGCAACCCTGCATCAGTCAAGTCGATTGGCACCATTTTCCCAACATCTGTACACTTTGTATCTCTGTCACATTTTGATAATTCCCTTAATATTTCAAGCTTTTACATTACTATTATATTTGTTCTGGTGATCTGTTATCAGTGATTATGAATTTCTGAAACCTCAGATGATAGCATTTTTAAGCAATAAAGTATTTTTTTTAAATTAAGACACTTACATTTTTTTAAGATTTTATTTATTTATTTAACACACACACAGAGAGAGAGAGAGAGAGAGAGACAGAGAGAGATCACAAGTAGGCAGAGGCAGGCAGAGAGAGAGGAGGGAGCAGGCTCCCCGCTGAGCAGGGAGCCCGATGTGGGGCTCGATCCCAGGACCCTGAGATCATGACCTGAGCCTAAGGCAGACGCTTTAACCCATTGAGCCACCCAGGTGCCCCAAGTCATGTACATTTGTGTGTTTGTGTGTGTGTGTGTGTGTGTGAGTGTGTGTGTGTGTGATATTTGCTTCACTGCCATGGACTGCAACTGAACCTGCAGTATCTCCAAGGTATTCAGCCCCAGTTGCCTTGATGCAGTCCTGATCCCCCTATATATGGAACTTCTTTCTATAAAGATGATAGCCTTGCAAAGACTTGAAAATGCTAATCATTTCTCCCCTTCTCCCATAAGCTAGAACCTCTCCTTGTAAAACATTCATCAGTTCTTTTACTGCTTCTCATATAGCATTGCTTTCAAGTCTCCTTACAATTCTAGCCACTGAGTCCAGTTACAGTCATGAGCTTTTATGCAATTAGACAAATCTAGGTTCAATTTTTAGCTACTCCACTTGGTAGATGTGTGAGATTCTTGAAAAATTCATGGTCGTTTAATCTCAAATTTTTTTTTTTTTTACTTAACTAGTAAGAGGTATTTGTCTCTTATCTAGCTGGTAAAATGACCCCCATAAAACTGTTATGATAAGTAAATAAGAATGCATGTATGATCTATAACATAATATTCAATATATTTTAGCCCTGGCATCTTCATTCCTAGAATTTCACTAATTGTAGGAATCTATTCTGAAGCAGCATCCTTTGGGTCTGTCTTGTGAACATTTGGTTTAGATTAATAAAAAAACAGAGGAGCTTATCAAGGGAGATGATTTGCCCTTCTGTTTCTGACAACTTGTAAGAATTGAGTTCTAGTTCTTTTCATATGTTACCAAGTTACAGTGACTTTTCTGTCCAATCCTGCTCCCCTCACTCCTTTACAGGTGTTCTGGAGAGCACTCTCCAATAAACCACCTGCATGCAAATCTCGAATGAGAGTCTGCTTTTCAGAGCACTCAAACTAGGACATTCAGAAATAACAGGGATTTGTGGGAGGGAGGTGAACTGAGGTCTTGCAGCTATGTCAGAAGGAACAATGAGCTAGCCAATTTCAAGTAATAATAGCAACGTGCCCTCACTTCATACTTTCTTAGGGTGGAGAAGTCTACGGAAAACAGGTGTTAAGTAGCCTCTGTATCACCTGGATTTAACTCAGTTTCTATATGGACATAGTATTCTTGTCCTCTCTTTAGGTATGTTCAAATTTCATAAAATTGGGGCTAGGGAGAAGAGATAAGAATAGAGTGAGCACTAGTTAGAACACTGTAGACCCATCCGATTTTCCTCTCTGGGATTCAGTTCCCTATCAATACAGTGGATCAATCGAATTAGATAATTTCTGAAGCATTGTGTGGCTCTATCCTGAAGTGTTCTCTTCTTTTCCAGAACTTCATCAATTCTTCTCCTACCCCTTAAATGGGAGTTTGAGCCCTTTTGTGCAATTAACAAAGAGTTATATTACAGCTGCCATGTGCTAATCCTATCATTTGGTTTTAAAGACATTAATAGTAAGGTTATTGGAAAAAGTCTAGAACTTCATGAAGATTACAATCTAGGTGGTTAGACATACAATTGAATAAACAATATGAAAGGGTGCTGACTAACAGAGAAAGTCCAAGATGCTACGGAAACACAGAAGTTGAGGGGACTCAACAATACAAAGAAGTGAGGAAAGCCTTCTCATAGGAAATGCCCTTTAAACTGAGGCTTGAAAAATGAACCGCACCAACAGATAATGAAAGAGGTTCCAGACAGATAAAACATGTGCAAAACACTAGTGGCTTCAGGATACCTGATTAGTTTGAGAAACCGAGAAAAGGCAACCCTTACCAAGGGGTTCTAGCTGTGGTGGAAATTATAAAAAATAAACAGTGTGCATCTGAAAGAAGGGTCATCTTTTATTTTGTCACCTAACTTAGCCTATGCCCTTATTTGAATGTGCAGACCAACATACTTGCATCACTGAGAGGCTTCTGAGAAAAACAAACTCTCAGGCCCTACCCTAAGCCCACTGAATTAGAATCTTATTGGTTAGAGGGCCAGGAATCTGTTTCAGTAAGCTTTTTAGGTGATTTTTATGCACACTAGATATTGCAAATCACTGTTCTGTATCATTTCAGGAATCAAAACTACCATTCTTTTATTTTTTTTAAAGATTTTATTACTTATTTGAGTGGTGGAGGGGCAGAAGGAGAAGGAGAGAGAATCCCAAGCAGACTCCCCACTGAGCATGGAGCCTGATACCAGGCTCAATCCCAGGACCCTGAGATCATGACCTGAGCTGAAATCAAGAATCAGACGCTTAACTGACCGAGCCCCCCAGGCGCCCCTCAAAACTACCGTTCTGATATATCTGATTCAAATCTTGGTGTTTGAGATCGTATTCACAAAGACACAGAAAATCAAGCATCCAATCCTGAGTATTTGGTATTCAGAAGTCGGCCTCACATCCAGAACTCCATCTGCCTGCAAAGTCCCTAAAATTTGTGAACAAAACATGAGCTCACCAGACTCTAAAATATAGCTCTCAAGAGAGCATGATGTTTATAGGATTTGGAAATATCAATTATATGACAAAGACACTTTTCTCTCTGCAACCAGCCAACAATAGCCCTGTTTCTCCATAAATGTCACCGGTGGGGCAGGTCAGATATGATTTGGTTGGTGCTGCCATGTGAAATACCTTTTGTGTGTCAGTTTATTTAAACAAATGGAATAATTTAGCATCACCCTGATATCTTACATTAGCATGCTGAAACCCAGGCCACGATAAGAACAACTGCCCTTCGTTGCTACTTTGTTGCTAAGAGTCACGTTAGCACCTCTTTAGGGCAGTAAAGGAAAAGATAAATGATAATGGGAGAAAAAAAAACCATTTCCATCATGCTTTCAGCCGTGACTAAAGCCCAGTATATGAGGCAGAAGCTTTTATTGAGAGATCATAACAGATAATGCATCATAAGCCCAACAAGCATCAGAAAGGACAAATAGCATGTAAGGAAGAAAGCCCTTCCTCGGCAAGAGACTTTGTTAGTATACCTGGAAAATCCTCAAGGTAAAGGGCAAATCAAGGAATAACTTGGTGCCTGGAATCCATAATGTATAGCCAACCTCATCTCAAATGTTATTGTTGTTTAAGGACTGAATTAATGTGTCCATTTTGCTCTTCCTTGTTCATATGACAATACTTACAGGGGAAAAAAACAGGTTCTATGACTTCTGATAAGACTCCTAAAAAGGGGGAATTGTGAAGCAAAGAGCTTTGGATAAGAATGTTGCTCTTAAGGAAGATTGAGTGAATTGGGTCTTTCTTAGTTCCCATCCCTGAACTCAGTTCCAGACTTTCTTAGGATAATAAACCCAGTAAGATGCTCTGAACAACTAGAATGTCTCTCACATGACTGGCCCTACTTTCCTGAGAAGGCAGCTTGGTTTTAAATAGCAAACGCATTTCTTCACCATACATCCATACATGATTTATTTATTCTTATACTTACCTACTGGCTTTAGTTTAAAGCAATTGGATATTTGTGTTGATCTTTCCCAAACTAGATTAGAATTTTCAAGATGGTGCTCACCATGACATAGACATCTCAGTTTTCCTTAAAGCATCTAGCATCATGCTTGGAATGTAGACGGCCCTAATTAGTCTTAATTTCTTTATGCTAAATCATGTTCTTGGACCACTACACATGAAAACCCATCTGGATTCCAAGGAAAGGTTTCAAAGCCTTGGGTTAAGTTGGAGCGTTGACTCACATTTACTTGATGCATTCAGATGTGTTTGTGATGTATCGAGCTTTATCCATGGCAGGGTTTCATGCAAAGTGCACTGGGGTGCTTGGTGATGGTTCTAACAGGGACAAAAAAACCTATACCTCTTTTCTCAAAACATACCTTTTTCCCCCAGCCACGTATGGCACAGTAAAATGCCATCTAATTGCTTTCAGAGTAAACTTTCTTGGGCTATAAAGTAACTATGTCTGTGGATGCTTTACATGTGAACTCTTTGGCCTGGGAGAGTAGAGAGAACAACTGTAGTGCTTATCAGGGTCACCTGGAGCCTCATACCAGCTCTCTCTGAAATGCCTGTATGGACTTAGTCAGTTCCTTCCTCTCATTGGTCTTTGTTGTATTGATCTGTATGATAAGGTGGTAGAAGTGATCTCTCAGGTCCTTTCAGCTCTAACAGGTAAAGATCTCTGTCAATTTTGAAATCACCTATTTTTGGTTTTACCATTTTTACACCTAATTTTGCTGTCTCCTGTAAGGCATGGGAAGCTTAAGTGTTATAAATGTAGTGTGATGGATGTTTAAATTTTCCATTAATAAGACTATTCATCAAATACAGGTTGTATTAATATAGCAACTAAAATAGAACAGATGCTAATTTTAATGCCTTATAATAAAGAATGTTGATGGGCTAATGGAGAGGAAGGTACAGGAATATGAAAACTCTAATGTGAGAGAGAATGGCCGTGTTGTGATGAGTGTGGCATAGATAAAAGGAAAGGGCTGGGGAGTTCAGAAGGGAGTTGCTTGATTGATGGAGGAGGTGGCGTTTTCATCCATACTTGAAGGATACATGTTGTTTTTCATGTTGGAAACCTCCCAGAGTTATGACTGATACATAGAGTGTGATGACTATGAGAGGGGCATAAAACTGGAAATGAAGGTTAAGTCTGAATTATGAAAGGGAACCAGGGCCAGGTGTAGGAGTCTGGAGTGTTTTAAAATTAGTAGCTATGAACCCTGGCTGTACACTGGAAATCACCTGGGAAACATTTAAAAAGTATCTGTGTTGTGGGTTCTTCCTCGGAAACTTATTTCATGGTCTGCATCAGAGCCCAGGTACATATATATTTATTTACTTACTTACTTATTTGAGAGTGAGAGAGAGTGCACGTGCACTCAATGAGAATGGTGGGGGAGGGACTGGGGGGAGAGAGAGAGTCCCCAACCAGACTCTTGTGCTGAGCATGGAGCCAGATGTGGGGCTCAGTCCCAGGACCCTGAGATCATGACCTAAGCTGAAATCAAGAGTCAACCAACTGAGCCACCCAGGCGCCCCTCCATATATTTTTTTAACTCTACAGATAAATGTCACATGCTGCTACAGGTGAAAATCAATCCTTTAGGTTATGGTGGGGCCATGGAAGGTGGGAGGCAGGTGAAGGATAGAACTAATAGTTCTATACGAGGTAATAGTCTTGTAATGAGTTGGAAAGAGATGTACCGTCTTGGCCATTGACATATGAATTGCTTTGGAGAGAGATATCTTTCTTTTTAAAAGATGTTCTTTATCGTGGAAGTCAGCTCTGGTTCCTGGTCAGGTATCATGAGGAAGAAAGGGTGTCCTCTGCATAATTAATGTGAGAGGAAGACCAGAGCAAAGACTGGCACTGTGGAGGAAGAGTCAGCACTGAGAGATGGGACTGACCTAGACGGGCCTAAGGTGAGGAGGAGATCCTCGGGAGAGGAGAACTGTGTAACAGGCCTCTTTCAAGTGCAGTGTTGTTGCTCTACTACATTGCTCTCTCTCAGAAGTCACACATCTTCAGGAAAATACCTAAGAAACAAAACACGCTGGCTATGGTAGGACTTCTCAGCATACTCTAGGTGGGAGAACTGTAGAAAGGTGACTGGCATGTGTTTTAAAAAGTTCTCAAACATGACCGAGCCACAGAATCAATGAGGTCACTAATTATAAATGCAGATGCCTGGGCTCAAAGTCAAACCTTATGCTGACCTCCGTTTTTGATGGTGTGGCTCAGTACTCTGTACTTTTCACCAGTTCTGCAGGTGCAACCTGTGCCAGAAGCTTTGAGTTTGGGCAAGATTTATGTGAAGGATATAAAAGACAGTGGGGAGATCTAGAGGCAGGGAGGCAGAGAGACAACTAGAATTGAGAAGTTCTCATAATAAGAGAGGGAAAAGGGATGCCTCAACTCTAGGTAATAACAGCAAGTTGGCATGGAGAGGAGATGACTGAAAGAACAGAGTCCTATGAAACAAACAAACATTGCCATGTGTCTGGCCCTGGCCAAGACATAACAAACATCTGATTTTTTTTTTCTCCTTTCTATTTCTGTTGTCCCCTGGGACAGATAGCTCTGGGCCTCATGGAATTATGAATCAGAGCATTCTGACATATGCAGCTAATAGAACATGCATTAACTTTAAAATTAGGAGCTCTGTTCTGAGTGCCTATGATTTCATTCTTTATTCCAAGAATATTAGCCTCTCCTAATATAGAAGGGATGTGAAATTTTCATACAAGTTTCACTGATTCTCTTACAATGGATCCACTACCCATTTAGTATTTTCTCTGCCAATTCTCTTCTCTCTACTCAGGAGATCACAAAATTATTCCTTACGAGACTGATTTCTGAATTACTGAGACTATTAACCATAGTGTCTTTAAGTGAGGAATTCTCATTTTAGGGCATTATTTGCCTCCTGAAATTAAACAAAAATGTGTGTGCGTGTGTGTATTAGAAGTCTCCTTCCCTCTAGGGAGACAATCCATGAGATTTTCCAAGAAGGCCATAACCCGTACATTATGCAGTGCCTCTGGGACATAAGAAAGAGCATGCTTAAATTCAAGTATTGGCTCTGACTGTCTATTTGTGTGATTTGGGATGAGGCTATCACTCCAAGTTTTATTTTACTTCCACACAATATGGGGATATGAATTCAAAGTATCTGGCATATTTCAGTATGCCCAGTAGAAAGCCATAGGGTGCAGGGAATTCCTATACCCCATAAGCAATCTGATATGCACAAAGACTGGGGCACCACCACTGGATCCACCACACATTCCATTTGGGGGAAAAATATAAACAAAATAAATTTATGCACATTCATGATCTCTGCAGCTGGAATATTGTATCCATATAAATTAAAGTGCCCTCCAGTTCATTCACCATGAGAATTATCACGAGAATAAATGTAAGACCAATGGCATGGCCCATAAGGACTACTGTTTATTGAGTGCTTACCACGTAAATGGAGTGTTTCACTTAAGCTTCACAATCCCACTAGGTGGACGAACTTACCTCCACAGCATGAACAAGGAAGGAAACCCGAGAGGTCGGGCAAGCCAACCAAGCTCACAATGCCATAGCCAGGGTTAGCGTTTGGGGGAAAGAAGAGCAGGTTGCATGAAAGCTGCTCTCACTTCTCTGAAAAGACAGCCACAGGGAAGGGAGGTTGCTTTTTTTACCAGGTGACTCCAGAGGGGAGTAGAACTCCAATCAGGGAGTGCTTCGTTGTGAGGTTGCGAGTGTCTGGTCATTAGAAATATTCAAGCAACCTATCTAGAGCACTATAGATGAGATTCCTGATTTGGATGGGGGAGCTGGGGTGGCCAATTTGAGGGGTCTCTTCCCAAAGCTGGAGCCTGCATTTGCAAGATAAAAAGTGATCTCTGTAAAAACCTCAGGGAAGGAAGTAGACTTACACATTGGCCCTTGTGACTGAGATTTCACAGTTTGCCTTAAACAAAACCATAGCCTGATTCTGTCTGTGCTCCCTCCTGAAATAAATGATTGTTGCAGCATCTGCTGCTGATCTCAGATACAAATGATGCTAGGAAATGCTCTCAGACCCCTTGGGATGCTCACCTGTAAGGTGGTTTTGCCACTGACATTTTCATGGCTCTGAAGCAACTGGCCCATAAATTTGTTAACTTACAGATAGCATAAGAACACTTTCTTCCAAGGCTGGCTGGGGGAATCAAATGAGGTCATGTCTGTAAAACTTCCCTGGCACATAGTAAGTTCTCAATAAATATTAGTTGAATCCAGTTCTGTTCTGATAGGTACAGACATATACCACCCAGATCCCTGTTGAGGAAGAGCATGGTACCGGGAACGCCGTCACCGGAGAGCTTCTGAGACTGCCAGCACCTCAGGGCCCAGCCCCGCTGCAGAGAACTCCCTCCTGGAGCTCACCCTCTGCTGGGAAGGTCTGCCTCCAGAGACCCAGAGAGGGGTAGAAAGTCTCAGCCGTTTGCCCCTAATGCCAGATACTCTGACAAGCTCTTCTCTGGATGGGCTGAGCCTGGCTCAGGCTGCTAGCTGTGCTTCTCCCTCTATCAATCCTACACCTGCTCTCCACCTCTCACAAAGATGGAGCCTCAATAAACATCTTGCCTTCTAAACCGCTTCCCAGTGTCCACTCCCAGAGAGCCCATTCTGTCACCTCTGCCCACAGACCCATATGCAAATTGAAAAGATTCTCATTTCAGCTTCCCAGAGTGAGCTATGTGAGCTCAGGTGTATCTCTAGCCTTTAGTGTCCTGGTTTCTAGTGGGAGGTCTTGGGCCAGACAGCCTCTAAGGGTTCTTGCAGTGCTGACTCTGAACAAGTTTCCACTGCTTCCATTCATATGCTCCCCGCACCCACTGTGAAGTCTCCTCTGCATCTCATTTCCTGCTCTGTGTTCCCAAAGCATCTTGCATTCACAGCAGAAAACCTTCCAGGTGCAACGTCATTTAGCTTTAGCATGTCTGTCTTCTTACTTGATGGATGCCTTTGGATCAAAGACACAGTCTTTTACCTTAAAGTCACCTATAGCACCTCCTGCCAGGTCTGGAGCCTTGAAGGTATTCGATAAGTGGATGTTCAATAAATAAAGCCATACAGACACTCTCCGGGTAACTCTAAGTGAGGAATACATAATGAATGACACTCCATAACCCTCTTTCCAATTGTCCTCTTCTTTTGGTAAACTGGATCCCACTTAGTGAAGATCCATTTGTTTTCAAATGAATTGCTGCAGGACATAAACATGTCCAAGTAACTGGCCCATTAAATGAAGACAGGGCACTGTATTTTAATCACCTGTCATAGTCAGGTGGTACAAAACAACAAAACATTATTCTTTCCCAACCAAGTGTGTCTTTTTTTTTTTATGAAATTGGAATTGCTCTGTATTAATTTATTTTTATTTCCTTATAAGAAAGCAAGATGAGATCTGTCAAAAGACAAAGGGCAATGAGGTGTCTAGACAGACTAAAAAGTGGCAGAAAATTTTGGGAACGAAAATGAAGTTATTTGCATTAAATGCCTAATACATACCAGTCACTGTTCTAAGCCCTGAACATATACTGAATGTAATAATTATATTTCACAGACAAGAAGGCTAAGGCACAGGTTGGTTGGTGATCTGCCATGAGTCATGCAGGAGAGGTTACAGAAGTGGAAATAGAAACTCAGGTATTTTGTCTCCAATGTGCAGACCTGTCTCAACAAATAAATGGACATGTAGAACTGCAATGTATCCAGCATATCAGATCATCAAGGGTGGCCTGTGTAGATTGTTCAAACGGTGAGGAAAGGAGGTAGGAGGAGAGAGGGAGAAAGAGAGAGAGAGAATTACCAGCAATGGTGTAATCAAATAATACTGATCTCACTTATATGTACAATCTAAAAAAAAAACAAGTTGAATTCATAATAACAGTAGAATGGTGGCTACCAGAGGCTGGGAGATAAGAGAAAAGAGGAGATAGGGGCACCTGGGTGGCTCAGTGGGTTAAAGCCTCTGCCTTCAGCTCAGGTCATGATCTCAGGGTCCTGGGATCGAGGCCCACATCGGGCTCTCTGCTCAGCAGGGAGCCTACTTCCTCCTCTCTCCTCTCTCTCTGCCTGCCTCTCTGCCTACTTGTAATCCCTCTCTCGGTGTCAAATAAATAAATAAAATCTTAAAAAAAAAACAAAAAAAAAACAATGTATACTTGACATTTGCTAAGAGTAAATCTCAAATGTTCTCACCCCAAAAATAAAATGGTAACTACGGGAAATGATGGATATGTTAATTTGATTGTGGTTATCATTTCATAATGTATACGTATATTGAAACACCACACTGTACATCTGATATATATAGTTTTTATTTGTCAAAAATAAATAAGAATTAAAAAAAACTACTTATTGAGTAGAAAGTACTGGCTTAAACAGGAGGATGTATGGGGCGCCTGGGTGGCTCAGCTGATTAAGCAGCTATCTCTAGCTCAGCTCATGATCCCAGGGTCCTAGGCTTGAGTCCCTCATCAGACTCCTTGCTCAGCAGGGAGCCTGCTTCTCTCTCCCTCTGCCCGCCACTCTGCCTGCTTGTGCTCTCTCTCTCTGACAAATAAGTAAAATCTCTATAAATAAATAAATAGGAGGACATGTATAATTGCAAAACATATTTCCTACTCACAAAGAACTTCAGGTGTACATGGAGAGAATTAGCTACCCAGGGCAGTGAGGTAGGAATGTTATGAGCCCCACATCATACGTTCAGAGTCAAGAGCTTGTTTCAAATAGAGCAGTCAAGAGTGACCAGAAGGAAGACCTCTCCTCACTCTTAATTAATTTGGTGATGAATATGAATAATGTTCTATTTCCTCAGCCTTTCTCTGATTGCTCCTTTCAGGGTCTCCCTCCCTAACGCCTTTTCTGCAGTTTTCAGAGGGAGCCTCCTGAAAACATAGGCCACAGTGGGTCACTCGGTATCTTAGCAGTTCAGTGGCTCCTCTGTCCCCTAAAGATACAAGACCTTGCTCTACACAGCCATGAGGTTTTTGCATATCTACTACTAACTGAATTACTACTAAATTGCCCTAAAAGAAAAGAAAAACAATATCCAAGTTTTCTGAAATCAGCCCTCTAGCCAGACAGTGTGCCCCATTTCAAGAAGTCGTGTGCACGTTGCCCTGAAAATTGTCCACATTTTTTCAGTTTACGTTCAAATATGAATCGTCACGTCGACCCACAATTTGCCTATAACCATATCCAGCTGTGTACCATGAGTATTTTAAATAGAGAATACATAAGATATGAAAGAATCCTACAAATAAGGCTCCCTGAAAACACTCTTCATTTCAAACAAAAGCTCTTAGCGGAAGAAAACCTTTGAGTTAGAAAAACCAGGACTCGACAGGCAAGGCTGCTTTAGAGCTGGAAGCTGTTCTGGTGAGAAACCATAGAAAAGCCACTCCTATCTGTGAAGATATTGCATGTGGGTGTGTAATATAGACATAGAGGTCCGATTTCCTTCGCAGAGAAGGAATGTAGCATTGTGACGTTTCTGAAACCCTAAACCCGAGCAGGGGTCAGGGGGAGCCATTAGAGTCTGAACACATATGCCAAGGTATGCTTTATGAATGCCGAAGCCGAAAGAATCACTTTTAAGGACGTGCACAGGTTTCCCTCCTGGCCACTCTGCGTCCGGCCTTTCTTAAAGGGTCTCTCTTGGAAAATAAAGTCAGTGCTTTTTTTTTTTTTTTTTTTCCAATGGACCCACAAAGCAGGAACAGATGTGACATAAGTAACCTCTCCTTTGTGCATACCTCAGAGAAAAACAATGCGGACGAAAGCAGGCGATCTGGCGCCATGCCAGAGAGAAGGACAATTGGACCCGAGGCCTCTAATGACATGGTTCACCTCAGCTCCCTCCTATGTGCCGGCGTGGAGTGTGCAGGTGGGGGAAAGGGCCGTGTCTACTCACCGGCAGCATAAATGAAGTATTTGCAAAAGTCTGCCATTTTCCTCAGCACCATCTTCTCTTTTTTCCCCGGCTCAGAAAACCCCCACAGCTGTAGCTGACCATCTCTTAATGCACGGAGGATGTGATCAAGCGGCTGCCCACAGCTGGGGTGCCCGACTCGGACACCCTGAGTCACAATTCTGACACTGCCACCTACTCATCACGTAACTTCTTTAAAAAAAAAAATTACACTCCCTGTGTCTCCTTCTTTGTTATATGCATAAGGATAACATCATCTTCTTCACAGCCGTATTTTGAAGCATTTGGTTGGTAGTACCTAAGAAGCACGAAGAACAGGGCCCAACACACAGCAAGTCCTCAATAGATAGTATTTGGTATAATTATTAAGAACGCCTTTCCAGGGGCGCCTGGGTGGCTCCGTTGTTAAGCATCTGCCTTCGGCTTAGGTCATGATCCCAGGGTCCTGGGATGGAGCCCGCATCGGGCTCCCTGCTCTGCGGGAAGCCTGCTTCTCCCTCTCCCACTCCCCCTGCTTGCGTTCCCTCTCTTGCCGTGTCTCTCTCTGTCAAATAAATAAAATCTTAAAAAAAAAACAAAACCGCCTTTCCATTGTGTTTGATGTTTGTTTGGGTCCATTTCTTAATTTCTTCCTCAACAGAAAGGAAGTCCCTTGAGTGCAAAAAAACCCGTGAGATTCACCTTCATCTTAGGTACTGTCTCCAGATTTCAGTGGTGTGCTGGTAAATGTTCAGCAACTGCCTCTCCAAGAAAGGAAGCTCACATTTGTCATGTTTGCCAATTTCTGTGGCATGAATGCTCCCACCATGGTCGTTTTCAGGCTATTAACATGATGTCAGCTCACTCGCCAAATTCCTGAAAACTTAACAGTGGTCTCTTGTGGGGCGACACAAGCCATCTTTGGTACACCACTGAATGCATGCACCAAAGAAATGTGAAAGAATCAGCATGTGTATACACAAGTGAAGCATTAATGATTCACACCAGGATTTCTCAATGGTAAGAGAGCCATAGCATGGTACCATTTATTTTTCCCAGCTGTATTGAGGTATAACTGACAAATAAAAATTATATATATTAAAGGTGAACATCATGTTTTGATATACCTATACATTCTGAAATGATTATCACAACCAAGCTAATGAACACATCCATCCCCTCTCGTAGTTACTTTTTTTTTTTTAAAGATTTTATTTATTTATTTGACAGAGAGAGATTACAAGCAGGCAGAGAGAGAGGAGAAAGCAGGCTCCCTGCTGAGCAGAGAGCCCAATGTGGGCCTCGATCCCAGGACCCTGAGATCATGACCTGAGCCGAAAGCAGAGGCTTTAACCCACTGAGCCACCCAGGCGCCCTCGTAGTTACTTTTATTTGTCTGTTGGCTTATTGGTATGATCAGAACACTTAAAATCTACTTTCTTGGCAAATTTCAAGTATGCAATTCAGTGTTATTAACAAAAGCCACCATAATGTACATTAGATTCCCAGAATTTATCAACTGAATAAGTGGAAGTCTGTACCTTTTGACCAGTAGCTCTCCATTCTCCCAACTCTGAAACCCCTGGCAGCTACCATTCTATTCTCTGTTTCTAGGAGTTCAATTTTTTTTTTTTTCTCAGAGTCCACATATAAGTGAGATAATAAAGTATTTGTCTAGTATTTGTTTTTTTGTGCCTGGCTTATTAAACTTAGCATAATGTCCACCAGCTTCATCCATATTGTCACGAATGTCAGGAGTTCCTTCTTTTTATGGCTGCATGATGTTTCATTTTACACACACTACATTATCTTTATCTTTACATACACTACATTATCTTTATCCAGTCATTCATCAGCAGACCCTTCCAATGTTTCCATATATTGGCCATTGTAAATAATGCTGCAGTGAACATGGGGGTTGTTTATTGAGTTTGCAATAATCTTTGCTATCCTCCTGAAAGAGGTCTCTGGATCGGGAGGAATATTAACTGACAATTTCTACAGAATATCGGCCCCTTGGTTATCCCACGAAAAAGAAAATCTTGATCTGAAAACCTTGGGTACTATCACATGTTTTGTTTTTTTTTATGAAAATTCATAATGTACATGAGTATTTTAAAGACACTGATAAGGGCGCCTGGGTGGCTCAGTGGGTTAAAGCCTCTGCTTTCGGCTCAGGTCATGATCCCAGGGTCCTGGGATCGAGGCCCACATCGGGCTCCCTGCTCAGCGGGGAGCCTGCTTCCTCCTCTCTCTCTGCCTGCCTCTCTGCCGACTTGTGATCTGGTCTCTCTCTGTGTGTTAAATAAACAAATCAAATCTTAAAAAAAAAAAATAAATAAAGACACTGATAAGTCTTGTAGTAAAGAAACCCAATTCTTTACTGTAATGTAAAGAAATATTTCTTAAACATATTTGGCTACTAAAATTATTTAGGTAACTAGCAATATCATAAGGAATTAATGTCTCTGAAGAACACACAATGAAATAAACTGACAGAAGAATGTTTTTTTAATTATATATAAAGGAATCGGGGAGCCCAGGTGTCTCAGTTGTTTAAGTGTCTGCCTTCAGCTCAGATCAAGATCTCAGGGTCCTGGGTTTGAGCCCAGCATCATTGGACTCCCTGCTCAGCAGGAAATCTGCTTCTCCCTTTCCTTCTGTCCCTCCCCCACCCTTTATTGCTCCCTCTCTCTTTCTCAAATAAATAAGTAAAATCTTTAAAAAAAAAAAAAAAAAAGAAAGGAGTAAATATCTTTGGTGATTTTTGGAGAATGCAGTTTTTTTTTTTTAAACTGGGAACAAGTTTACATACATCTTAGATATTCATCAAAACAAAAAATGTACTAATAAAAATAATAGCTACCATGTGTCAAGGGATGGCAATGCCCAACCCTGCAAAGTAGATAAGATTACCCCATTGTACAGATAACAAACTGGAAATTCAGAAAATTTGAATTCATGTCCTTACTGTCACACTGTTGAGCAGAGTGCAAATCTAGATCTTTCTATCCCCAGGCTAGTATTCTTCTACAATATCAGACATGTGATGTTATTATAAAATGATCATCAGTTCTAACCCTTCACTCTTAAAAGCAATTTCTCATATATATGTATTTTTAAGATTTTATTTTTGGGTAATCTCTACACCCGATGTGGGACACCGACTCATGACCCTAAGATCAAGAGGTTGCATCCTCCACTGATTGAGCCAGCCATGCATCCTGGCTATATTATTTAATTCATTTTACCTTTTGCCACTATTTCAACAACTATCCCAAATTTCTACATTTTCTCTGCCACCCAACTCACAGAAAATTTTTTCACCTCCTTTTAACCAACTATATAAAAATATTAGAAATAAATCTCAACTGCCTACAACCTGACCTATACATTTAGTTTTATGTGACACATCCTCACACCTTGTTTATCTCCAAACAAATAAACAAAAAGGGTGGGGGGAACCTGGGTGGTGCAGTAAGTTAAGAGTATGACTCTTGGTTTTGGCTCAGGTCGTCATCTCATGGTTGTGAGATTGAGTCCTGCTTCGGGCTCTGTGCTCAGCGTAGAGTCTGCTTGAGTTTCTCTCTCCCTCTTCCTTTGCCCCCTGCCTCTCTTTCTCAAATAAAGAAGTAGATCTAGAAAGAAAGAAAGGAAGAAGGGGAGGAAGGGAGGAGGGAGGGAGGGAGGGAAGGAAGGAAGGAAGGGAGGGA
>LNAC01000153.1:830918-964511 GCA_002007465.1 Ailurus styani
AGGGAGGGAGGGAGGGAGGGAGGAAGGGTAGAAGTAGAAGGAAGGAAGGAAGAAAGGAAGGAAGGAAGGAAGGAAGGAAAGAAGGGAGGGAGGGAGGGAGGGAGGAATTAAAGAACAAGTCTCTTCATCTGTGCTACATACCCCAATCCTTTCTTGACTTGTCACATTCCTCCCTTTATCCATACACCTGTCTCATTCCCTGCTTCTTCTCTTCCACTGGATTATTCCATTTTTTAAAATGTTTACTCTCACCCTTTAAACTAGCAATCTATAATAATCCTTCCTCCTCCCTCTTTCCTCCCCTTTCTCTTCCAATTCTCTCTTCCCTCTCCTTTTTAGTCAAACATTTTGAAAATCTTGTCTACACTAGCTGTATCCATGTCTTCACTTCTCAGCCACTTTTCAAACCTCTGCAGTTAGGCTTCTCCTATGCTGCCACTGAAGGTCTTTCAACAAGATAATCAGCAACCTCCTTGTGGCTGCATGTTGGAGCACCTTTCAGTTCTTTATTTAATTAACCATTCCTTTCTTCCTGAGACATGTTGTGCCCTCTTCTTCATTGATAACTCACTTGGCTTGCTTTCCCTCCACTTCTCTAGCGACTTGTCTCAAATTCCTGTGGAGGCTTCTCCCTCTGCTTGTCCTCTAACTGCTTGTTCTCCTCAGAGATGAATTCCAGGCTCATAGTTCTTCTCAGTGGGCATGCTCTTCTTGAGTGATCTAATCTACTGTCATACATTCACTTATGGCCTTTATCCTCATTATTCCGCATCTATATGCAGTCCAGAAGAACCTATGACTTCAATGCACATCCAATTTCCTATATAAAATTTCCTGTAATGACCTGTAATATCTCAAAAGCAGAATTGCTAATAATCTCCTACTCTCAATATTCTTTACCAGCCATCTTCCATTTCAAGAGTCAATTTCACTCAGGTTCCTAAGCCAAATGAGTGGGTGGATGGATAAATAAATAGTAATCCTCAACTTTCCTCACTCTGTCTTATCTCAAACCTAATCCATCATCAAGTCACTTGATTTCATCTACCTAATGTTTTTATGACCCATTTTTCTATAAAACACCATAAGCATGCTATGATCCAATCTTTTCCTGCTTGGGTATCAACAGCACCCTCCTATCTGAACTCCCAATGTCCACTCTTGTCCCTGTATAAGCCATTCTTTATTCTAGACAAGAAATATATTTCAAAAGTTAGCATCTGATTTTTTCAGTCTTCTTTTTAAAGATCCTCCCGTGGTTTCCCTTTGCTCTCCATCCATCCAGTATGTAGGCCTTTGGCTGAAGCACTTTTATTCCCTAATCCTCTCTGCACTGTACCTCCAGTAAACGTGTGTGTGTGTGCGTGTGCATAAACACACACACACACACACACACACACACACACACACACACACACTCCAGTTATCCTGACCAGTTCTTAGTCATCCTCCATGTGTCATCTAAAAGTCATTTCCTCAGGAAGCCTCCCCTCCTCCAGTTCCTAAGGCTCCCTTTCCATGTATTCTCATATATCCCTGAAATTCCACTGGCATGGTATTCACAAGGATTTTTGTAAAATCACGTGCTTCTTCTTCAAGATGCTTGAGTTACATGTTTTTGAAAAAGTGCACAAAACCTAAAAATTCCTGTATTGAGTAGTTCCCATGAGAAATAATAGCAAAGGGATGGTTTGCGGGATTTCTATTACATTCTGCAATCCTGGAGATATGGAGATAATATGTTTATATTATCTTAGTCTATAATCATATTATTTAAATAGCCTGTATTCATATAATTTGCATTACACAAATTCATATTATATGAATATAGGACAGAAGAATTTCAGGTAAAATGATAATCTACCATATGTGTTTTTCTATGTTTCCTTTTGAATCACCATAATGATAATGAAACTAAAATGTATAAATTTATGAGGATAAAGAAAACCAGAGACAAAATGACCGGGAAAAGGGGCATTAATAAATTTTTTGAAAGATGGAAAGCAGATGAGTAAGTTGTAACTGACCTAACAGACGAAAATCCTGAAATCCAAGTGCCTTTCAAAATCCTAATAACAAAAACAAAACAAAACAAAAGTTTATTTGCATCATAGAACCCCAGAAAAGCTCCAAAATCAGAAGTTGCTAGGTATCATGAAAGGTATAAGGCCGGGCGCCTGGGTGGCTCAGTGGGTTAAAGCCTCTGCCTTCGGCTCAGGTCATGATCTCAGGGTCCTGGAATCAAGGCCCGCAGCATCGGGCTCTCTGCTCAGCAGGGAGCCTGCTTCCTCCTCTCTCTCTCTCTGCCTGCCTCTCAGCCTACTTGTGATCTGATCTCTCTGTGTCAAATAAATAAATAAAATCTTTAAAAAAAAAAAAAAAGAAAGGTATAAGGCCAAGAGCACAGACTAATCAAGAATCTGAAGAAGGAGTTAGACCCCCAGGGCCCCTGTGCTGCCAGTCAACTGTTCCTTCAGGATTATAGCAAAAGGCAAGTATTTTGTTTTATGGGGATGTAGAATGAGGGATACTTTAAAGTAGAAAGGCCAGTTAAGCAGAGGGTGAGACGCCATTTTGAAAATAAGGAAATTGAGTAAATACTCTGAAGGGTGACCACAGACTCCCTACCCTTTCTAGCCAAACACCATGTAGACAAGAGTTGGGGGCTTCGTTTCTGGGTATCCTGATTGGCCCAGAGGAAGAAACAGAAATGATTTTTGAGGATCCCAGTGACACAACTGAGTACTAGTAGGTCAACATACAGAGAGGACAACCCAATAATCCACAAACCCCACTCATGTGGCAGATTTTTATTCTTTATTACTAAATAGTCAGAGATTCCCAGGCATTTGAGGACAGGCTCTAATGTTAAAGACAAAACCGAAAATGTAAAACTACATTCACAGGTTTATAATAATTATAAACTAAATTGTTACATCCCTCAAACAAGAATGCAATGCTATGAAAAGGAATGATCTGAGAACAAAGAAAAAAGTTATTAGGAATTAAAACCATGATTTCCCCTCAAAAATATTTTCAAATTGAACTGAAAAATACTGTTGAGAAAATATCCCAGAAAGTAGAGAAAATAGGAAAATAAATTTACAATATTAGAAGATCAACCAGAAAGTCCAGGAAATAGCCAGTAGAGGTTCCAGAAAGAAAGACAAGAGATAATGGAAGGGAGGACATCGTGTGTGTGTGTGTGTGTGTGTGTGTGTGTGTGTGTGTGTGTGTGTGAAATAATTATATAAGTACAAATCAGGTTCACTATAGTGAAAATTCTGAACATTGATGTTGTTGGAAAGGTGATAAGAATTTTCAGGGGGCAGATGAACACAATTCATGTACAAAATACTGGGGATTAGAATGCCGTTACAGTTCTCAACACAATACCACACACTAGAAGAAAATGGAGCAAGGTCTCAAAATTGTAAAGAATCTCTAACACTGAATATCTAGATTCTTATTCAAATGTAAAAGCAAAATGCAAAAGCAAAAGACAGAGTGAGATAAGCAAGAACTCAAAAAATTAAGTTGTCACAGGCAGCTCATTTGTTCCAATAAAGTAAGGAACCAAACTAAATAAGAAGTGGATGGCTTTCAGAAAATAGACGTTTGTCTTCTGGAGAGAAGACAGAAGGAGTTCCCAGGATGAGGATGAAGGGAAATCCAAGGGAAGAGTTATTTGCAAAACCTGGGAAACAGTGAGTCGTTACCTGGGGCTAGAGCCCAAGGATGGCGGGTTCCAGGGCAGAGGTCTCTAAGGGTAAAAAATAGATGACACATACATACATACATACATACATACATATAGATGTATTTCTTTTGCTTTTAACCAAAATAAGAGAAGTTTTCTTGTTCTAATGGATATTTAGAGGCTTAAAAACATCCCTGAACAAATGGATTATTGAGGCAATTTTAAACCCAAGGGAAGGAAAATGTATACAAAGAGAGGAAATAATTATGCTATATTTCATGGCTCAGCTCTGAAAATATTTACATAGTCTAATAATATAAACACTAAACCTTGATTTAATTTACAATGTGATAGAACTATCTTGAGAAGTTAAGGAAAAGAAAATGTGGTGCTTATATGTTGGTACAAGGAGTGGGCCGTGGGGCACACTGGAAGACAGCAGCCAAATCTTCATCATACACAGTTGACGGTCACTGGACCATGTCCAGAATTAAGACTAAAATTATATATTGCATAATTCAGAAAAATGGAAGCAAGTACCCAGATAAATATTTTTAAAGTGTTGAAACTGTGAGCCTCAAGGAAGTAGGACTTGGTGGTGAGAAGCTGTGAAGGATTGCTATTTTGCTATTTTGATAAAAGTCTCATACTATTGTTTGACTTTTTAAAATATCTCCATATAAACAATGAAGCAGTGGGATGGAATGAGGAGGAAAACACTGGTCGATGGAACTCCAAGATCATGTTCTTGTCCTTAAATTGGGTCCTAAATTCAAAACTGCTGATTATATTCTTGTACCTTATAAGCACATAAAGCTTACATATGCTACACGTATGCATAAACACGTATTAAAGAAATGAAAGACAGATGAAGAGAAAGACTTGAAGACAGGAGATGTCATCTGTGTTAAACATTGAAGTTTTGGGAAATGGTAAAATGGATTTCCCTAAGTTTCTAGAGATTGTTGGTTGTAGACTTGGTAGTAAGCTTCTTTATCTTTGATTGAAAAATAAACAAATAAAATAGCCAAGTGACAAGTGTCTATATTACACAAGCCTCTGGTAGACCTTCCCAGGTAAATCAGTGTTGGGTGTGTTTGAACAGAAGTTACCATTGTCAGACCCAAGGACCACAGATGCCCCAGGTTGAGAGAATGCTGCTTGTCACTCGTGTCTAGTCTATTCTACAGCCTCTTGCACAGGGCAGCCCGGGCTTGCACGTGCCTCTCATCCTGGAATTTGTTGATAAAAACAGTGGGAAACTTACATCAACATAGATCTAAACATTGTTGTCTACTCTTCCTAATGGATCTCAAATGGGGCCGAATTATACTTACTTCATTGCTACCTTCCCTGTTTGTTTGCAAGCTCACCTCTTGTTCATTCTCGGATACCCAGCTGCCATTTGCCTGGCACATTGTGGGAACTAAATCAATAGTAATTGAACTAATGATAAACTATAATTCTTACAGATTTTTTCTTTCCTTTCCTTTTTCTGTTTTTGTTTTTTGGTTTTGTTTTGTTTTTGTTTGGGTTTTGTTTTTTTGTTTTTTTGTTTGTTTGTTTGTTTTGGTTTTGTTTTTTTTGCTATTGATTAACCTGAAGTTTGGGTTACTAAAAATTATATAGGATATAGGCAGCCCTTGGGCGCCTGGGTGGCTCAGTGGGTTAAAGCCTCTGCCTTCGGCTCAGGTCATGATCTCAGGGTCCTGTGATGGAGGTCCGCATCGGGCTCCCTGCTCAGCAGGGAGCCTGCTTTCTCCTCTCTCTCTGCCTGCCTCTCTGCCTGCTTGTGATCTGATCTCTCTCTCTGTGTCAAATAAATAAAATCTTTAAAAAAAAAAGGATATAGGCAGCCCTTATTCTTACTTATCTGCTTCTCTCTAGGATGATAGAATGGCAAGAGAGTTGAGCAACCCTGCACAGCTCTCTAAGTTCTACCACCATTTAAATGATAATAAGACGTTCCTCATGTAATAAGGAGGGAATAAGCCAATATATGTACATTTTATAGACGATAAAGTAATATATAAATGTCAGTTGTATCTATGACCAAAGTTTTTCTGCTATATATTTCCATGTATTACATCCACTCTATTCCCGTCTACCTATTCTTTTTCCAAATTGAATTAACAAGTGAGAAATCTAAGTAAAATGCTAATCTTCATGTGTTTATATTATTAAAATAGAAATTGCCATAAATATTTATATCTATCTCCTTAAGTCACAAAGCATCAGTTATGTGAATTAATTATGTTTTACCCAAGGTACAATTTTCCCTGTCATTTTTCTGATAAATCTGCACAGAGTTCCTCAGTTCTATTACATAGTCATTAAGATATAGGGAAACATCGAATCATCTTTTTTTTTCTGTTTTAAGTTGCCTGTGTTTTTGACACAGGCATGCCATATGAAGTTATAAAGTTCAATTAAGATTCATTGAAGAACAAAGAGACTATTTTTAAATTGCAGTTATTTTATTATTAGAGCTCTGTGTATCGACACCTCTTACAGATGAGTTAACATATTTGCAATGTAACAAAGGCTAGATCTCTCTTATTTATTAAAAAAATATGATGCAGCAGAACAAGCCAAGGTTTTGTAGAGACGTGCCCTGAATTCAAATCCTAAGTCAGCCACCTAGTCTCCCTGAACCTCAGTTTCCTTCTATGGAAACAAACACACAAACATGAAGATGGTAGTGAGGTTGAAAGAAACTGTACAGGAAGTACCTGGTTGGCAGTCCATCAATGCTAGTGGTCATTGTAGTTTTAGAGTTAGGCTTGAGACTTTTGAAGCTCTGGTACTCAGATACCCTCTTCTGCTTGTGCTGTATTTACATATGAAGTTGGATTTCAGGAAAAGCGCTTGATACAAGCTGGCTTGGCTAAGAAGAAATGTGAGTTGCTTGCGTGGGTCTGGAAGGGGAAACATCTTCGGAAGGAAAGCGTGGCTGGGCCGCATCTGTGTAGCTGTGTCCCACACAATCAGAAAGCCCCAGATGCCAGAGCGGTGCTAAGTACTTCACATGCGGAACGAGAATAAAACAAAGACAGACAGCAAACCAAGAGTATCTGCTGGCTATCCCTAAACCACAGCTGCCGTCAAAGGAGGAAAGCCTGGCAGATAGAAAGAGCTTTGTTCTTTTGAAACCTTGAATGGCTTTGGATGTGCATGTTTGGTATTAAAACCTGAGCAGAGTGGCCATGCCCTGCTTTTAGGGTGCCCAGGACTTTTCAGGGTGGGAGAGGGTGAATGGAATTAAAGAGAAAGATAGAGAAGCAGGGAGCCTTCTGATGACAGAGGTTTGTGTATAGCCTTTCAGAGAAGCCCCCAAATTCTCCAATAAAATCTACCACCCTTGCTTGCTGGTGCGAGTGACCTTGCTGCTGCTGCTGTGTAAACTGGAGAATATGGTGCCTAAATTGATGCAGGGAAGGGAAGAGGTGGTAGGTAGAGCATCAGGTCATAAGAGAAACTAAATATCTTCCAGGGATTCCCACAGACCTTGGGTAGGACTTTGGACTTCTGCAGGCCAATCTGAGAGTGTGAAGCAATTTGATGAATTTTGTAGGTGTGTATGTGCGTGCGCACACATGTACACGTGTTGGGGGCTCTGAGCTACCCAGAGGTTACACATGAATCAGAGTATTATTATTTCTGTATTCCAGACAAGGCTGGAAGATGTTTAAATGACTTGTCCAAGGTCACCCAGCTAAGTATGAGGTCGAGGGGAGGCTAATATTTGCATCTGTGTCCATATGTCCCCAGAAATGGAGCCCCTGATTACCATGCCATGTTTTCTCACTCAGATCATCCTCCAGAATATCTGGTGGGGTCAGATGGGCTGGCTAAATCGATACTCACATCAGTGCTTTTGAATGAAACAGAAAAGCGGGCCCCCACTGTGCATACTCTGATTAAGTCTAGATGACACCAAGGAAATCTGTACTTTTGAAAGTTTCCCCAGATGTTTCTAGTGGGAATTTAGATTTAGGAACCTTGGATAATCTAGTCTCTTCATATAAATGTGGGAAACTGAGGGCCTCAGTTGGAAGAGTCTTATACACAAACACTGAGTTGTTGACTTTATGCTAGAATCAGGAATAGAACCTGGTTCTCTAGACTCAACAACCTGTGGGAAATATACATGAACACAAATGAGTGTCTACACAACATGGAGCTTACAGGGATCAGATGAGAAAACACAGTTTAATGAAGATCCTTTCTTGGTAAAGAAACCCATGAGAAAGCTTAAGAATGCTTCTGTAATTTCCTAGGCACCAATTCTCTAAGGTAGGAATTAGACTCCTTATTTTTCCAGAAGTAATCTGAGATCAAGAGAGGGAAGTGATTCAACTGAGACTGCTGAGCTAGTAAAATGCAAACCAGGATTCAAACCCAGTTCCATTACACGAAACAGAGAGACCACATCTGATCAACAACGCTCTCCTTTTCAAAGTGCGTATGCATTACATGAGCTGCTCTTAAGGTTGTAAAAACAGGGTCATTTTGTGCGCAATAGAGAGAATTCCTCTGGCTCTCACCCACCCACTGTTGTGCAATCCCAGTCCCTCAAGAGCCCAGTTCAGGTACTCCGGGGGTGATCCAAGGACTGCTCTCCTGATCAGCCTTCTCTGCCTCAGTTTGAAACTAACTGAGCAAACTGAAAACTGAGGGAGACAAAAAGGGCTGCATGTAAGTAAGATGAAAAGCAGACCCATGGATAAGCAAAGAGCTAATGGTCGGGGGTGGAGGACCCAGCTAGAGAAATGCACAGTGAAACCTACTTGTGATAAGGTGAAATGTCCTTTTACACAGGGTCAGAGCAGACACTCTAGCCCTGTTGATATAGCAGTCATTTGCCCACTGTGGTCTAAATCTGGACCTTGAGATTCCTTGCAGCTATAACAAAACGAAAACAACAGAATTTCCCTTCCCCGTTCCCGCCTTCCCTTCCCTTCCCTTTCCTTCAGAGGCATCAGCATGTCCTATAGCCAAGGAAGCAGAGCGGGGCTGGGGGTGGGAGGCCAAGAGGAATCAGCCTACCTGGGTGCCCAGAGGTGGTGATGAGTGTGCAGAGGGGGAGTGCAGGAAGGCAGCTGTGTGCCCAGGGACCAAGCAGACAGAAGGAGGGCAGAAGACGAAGTCTGCGTGGTTAGGAGATTGCTTATCCTGAGCAAATAAGTCCAATGATTGAGCAAATGAGTAAATATTTTGAGAATAATGAAAGCCAGTTTTCTCAGTGTTGGAAACGTGATTTATAAAAATAAAAAGGGGTGAATCTAGAAATAACCCTGAGTTTTGGAATTGGAAGTTGTTCCAGTTATTTATTGCCGTATGACCAACCATCCCAAAATTGTTGCATGAAACAATCACTTTTTCTGTTTGCGTATCCTGTGGGTCAGGAGTCCAGACAAGCACCAGATGGCACACACGGACTCTGTTCCATGATGTCTGGGGACTCAGCTAGAAAGACTTGATGGTTGGGCGTGACCTGACCACAGGGACTAGAATCATCTGGAATCCCCAGGATAGGTGAACTTCTTACATGCTAGCTCAGGGCTCCTGTAGAAGTATTCTGGTGAATACGACATAGCCCTTTCTGACCTGGCCTCAGAAATCAGGTAACATCATTCTCACCCTATTCCCCTGGGGACACATGAGACACAAGTTTACCCACATTTGAGGGAAAGAGACAGGGGCGCCTGGGTGGCTCAGTGGGTTAAGCCTCTGCCTTCGGCTCAGGTCATGATCTCAAGGTCCTGGGATTGAGCCCCACATTGGGCTCTCTGCCAGCAGAGAGCCTGCTTCCCCCTCTCTCTCTCTGCCTGCCTCTCTGCCTACTTGTGATCTCTCTCTGTCAAATAAATAATAAAATCTTTATAAAAAAAAGTAAGGGAAAGAGACATAAACTTACCCATTGATGGAAGGAGTGACAACAAATTTGTGCACATTTAAAAGCAGTCAGATTGTCATGAACATTCATATGTGTATATGTACACATAAGCATGTATGTATATGTGTATGCATGTATACATACATTTGCATACGCATGCATACATGCATGTTTTCCCTAACTCTGTCCCTTGAGAGTTTCTAGAACAATGCATAATTGCTCTAGAACAATAGCAATAAGAACACTGAGCAACCAGACAATCGTAGCTTCTAAATATCTTCCTCTGGGGCGCCTGGGTGGCTCAGTCGTTAAGCATCTGCCTTCGGCTCAGGTCATGATCCCAGGGTCCCAGGATCGAGCCCCGCATCAGGCTTCCTGCTCTGTGGGAGGCCTGCTTCTCCCTCTCTCACTCCCCCCTGCTTGTGTGTCCCTCTCTCGCTGTGTTTCTCTCTGTCAAATAAATAAATAAAATCTTTAAAAAAATAATCAATCAATCAATCAATATCTTTCTCCACCAAAAGGAATAGAGTCCTTGGAGAAATAGCTGATTCCAAGTTCGAGAAATAAAAAGTTTGAGATGAGCATGGGCTGTTTTGTTTTGTCATCAAATAAGGAAAACCTCAAAAGAAAACGAAATGTGTCAAAAAGACACAGGAGTCAGCGAGGAGGTGCTCCACAATGACCAAAGATGGACAATTTAAACATCAAAGTAAGATAGTGGTAGTCCCATGTAACAAACCATTGAATTAATTGGACTTCATGAGTCCACACTGATACAAACTAAAAAGCAAACAAACATATACATAAGAAGGGTAAAGGGATAGTTCTTCCTTGTAGCAATATGCCAACTAATAAATGTGGAAGGAATGAGGGAAATAGAAGTCACCACATGGCAATGATCATAGTTGGGGTTGATTTAGGCAGATGTTATCAATGGATGCTAAGGCAGTGGATAGAGTTCTGGGAAAAAACAAGATGTCAGGGTAATCTCTGAATTTTTGTCCCCAAAATATTCACCAACTAACTACAAAGGAAAAATGGTGACTTCAGTGTGGGGAAATCTGGCAGTTAGCACTGTGACCAGGCACTCGAGGTTGACATAACCAGTGGTTAGACCAGTCAGCATTGTGTCTCCTGATGTGAGTCACTGAGAATAAGAGAGCGTAATGTCTCTGGTATTCCTGTCAAGATGGCATGAGCCGCATCAGGTCCTCAGCAAATATCAGGCAGACTCTAGTTGAAGGTTGCCCTGCAAAATGAAAGGACTATGCTCCCCAAAACTGTTAGGAACATGAAGAACAGAGAAAGGTCAGGCAATTGTTCCAGACTGAAGAAGAGTGAGGAGCTCTAGGAACTAAAAGCAACATATTCCCGACTAGGTTCCTAATCCAGATGAGCAAAATGGACACTGTTGAGCTGGTTGGAGAAATGTGCATGAGGCATGTAGATTGAGTGGTTCCATATCTAGGTTGATTTTCTGACTAGGAGGTTTGCTTTGTGCTGATATGAGAGTGTCTGCCTTTGGGAGATATGCTTTGGAGAATTAAGGTGTCATGCCGGCATCCTGTCTGCTGTGGCTCCCAAATGGTCATAAAAAGACAAAAAGGCACGTGGGGAACAAGAGAGGAATGAAGAGAGAGTAAATGTGGGGAATCCACGTGTTATGGGTTGAATTAATGTTCTCCCCCTCCAAATTCACATGTTGAAAATTGTAACTTGCAGTAATTCAAGGTGACACCGTATTGGGAGATAGTGCTCTTTACAGAAGTAATCAAGTTACAGTTAGGTCATTAGTGTAGACCCAGTCCAATAAATCTGGCCTCCTTATAAGAGGAGGTGCTGATACAGACACACATAGAGAGACGGCAGTGTGAACAGACAGAGGGAGAAGACCACCATCCACAAGTCAGAGAGAGGTCTGGGGCAGATCCGCCACTCATGGCCCTCCCAAGGAACCAACCCTGCCTACACCTTGCCCTCCACTTCAAATTTGATTTCAGTCTCTCCAGAACTGTGGAAGAATAAATTCCTGTTGTTCAAATAACCCAGTCTCTTGTACGTTGTTATAGCAGCCCTAGCAAACCCATACACCATTGGAAAGGGTATGGAGGTTCTTCATATCGTTCTTGCAGGTATTCTGTAAGTTTGAGATCATTGCAAAATAAATAATAATAATAATTATTATTATTATTACTATTTTTAGAGAGAGCTCATGTGCGTGAGAGCCAGAGAGGGGCAAAGGGAGAGGGAGAGAGAGAATCTTAGGCAGGCTCCATGCCCAGCATGGAACCTGATGCAGGCCTTGATCTCAGAACCCTGAGATCATGACATGAGCCAAAATCAAGAGCCAGATGTTTAACCATCTGAGCCCCAAGTGCCCTGCAAATAAATTGTTTTTTTAAAGTAGCGATCAGTTAGCATTTTACATGTGGTCATCTAATAACATTTTCACCCATGCTGTCTCCTTTGATCTTCATCACACCCCAGGGAGGTAGGTGAGGTGTGCATTAATTGATTCATTTCACCATCCCCCAGTCTCTGTCTGAGTAGGTTGCGAAAGGGTCTTTGGCGTTAACCACTGATGGAGAAAAATGGTGCTTAAAGAGGTGTGCTCTGAGCCTCTCGCCTTGGGAGCGAGAGAAGTCAGTGGTTCGTACATTATCATTATGTAAAATCAACATAATGTTATCAGAAGGAGAAAAGCAGGAGAGAAGCTCCTTTATAGATTTACAAATTGCCCTTAACCCTGTTTCCTTCAAGAAAAAACCTGGAGGAAGGAGAGAGGAGAAGAGGAAAGGCAAAGAGAAGTGGGTTGTGGCAAAGAATGGAGGAGAGAGGGGAGGACTGATGATCTCTGGCTGCTTTGGGTCACCACCTGAAAGCCAATCAGTAGGTAGATGGAAGGCAAAAGAAAGCCTCTCCTCCTTCCAGGTAGAGATGGTCCCATCCTCCTTTTTCCTTCAGCTTGTTCATAAGTTTCCCATTGTCACTTAGCAAGTGGTATTGTTGTTTATTGCTATTTGTCTCTTCTCTACCAAAGCCTGAGATCTTCCAGGTTCTTCTGCTTATTTGTGGGATCCGGGGTAAAGACAGCACCCTGATCCTAGAAAAACACAATTACATGAAGCCATTTCTCTGCTTAAAACCTGCTGGTGGTTCTCAGTCTCAATGAGAGTAATACCCAAAGTCACTCCCCAGATCTCCATGGCCCCGTGTGATCTGTGCACCTGTCACCTCCTACACCCCATCACTTCACTCCAGCCTCCAGAGACTCCTTGAGGCCCCTCACACTGAGCACGAGGAGCTCCAGCATCAGTGCTGTGTACTTGTGGTTCCCCTACCTCAAACATGCTCTCTGCAGACATCCAGAAAGCTAGTTTCCTTACTTCCTCTGGTTTTTACTAGAAAGTCACCTTCACAGCCAACCCTTCCTGAAATTTAAATTCTATCCCCAAACGTCGCACTCCCCTTTCCCTACTCGATGATTGCCCTCAGAGCTCATCACTGTGTAACATACTGTGGTTTTCACCTACTTGCATTTCTTGTAAAAATCATTCTTCTCACTGGGATATCTGTTCCACAGGACTGGAGATTTTTGTTTTATTTGCTGCTGTATCCTTAGCTCATAGAGTGATATTCGTCTCAACAAATATTTATTGAATGAATAATCAGAGTTCCTTGAATGTCCTGTGTCTCAATAACATTTTCGAGAGTGGTATAATAAAAATCAAATGCTGCTGAGTATCTGAAGGAAATGATCTCTCCTACGTGGCTGGTGAAAATCTGAAATGACACAGCCACTCTGAAAAACAGTTCGGTGGTTTCTTATTAAACTAAACATGCGATTACCATATGACCCAGCAATTGTAGCTTCGGGCATTTATCCCTGAGAATGAAAACTTATGTTCTCTTAAAAAACCGTGCACGAATATTCATGACAGCTTTATTTGTAACCACCCCAAACTAAAAACAAGCCAGATGTCCTTTAATGGGGAATGGTTAAACAAACTATGGTACATCCATACCATGGAATATTACTCAGCAATAGAAAAAAAAAACAAAACTGTGATACAACTTGGAGGAATCTGAAAGTAGAAAAAAACTAACTAATCCCTAAACATTGTACACTATATGGTTGCATTTGTATAATATTCTTGAATACCCAGAAGAAAGAGATGGAGAACTAATTACTGGTTTCCAAGGATTAGGATTAGAGATGGTGGTGGAGGGAGAGAGGTAGATGTGTTTACTGCAGGACAATATAAGGGACCCTAGTTAGGACCCTTGTGAGGACCCTACAATTTCCTGATTGTGGTGGTGGATACACAAACCTACATATGTGATAAAATTACAGAGAACTACACACACACACACACACAAATATATAATTTTGGCAATCTGAACAATTTAGGTGGATTGTATCACTGGCAGGGTCCTGACTGTAATATTGCAAGATGCTATCATCAAGGGAGTTGAGGTGATAACACATGAGATCTCTCTGCATTATTTCTTTTCTTTTTTTTTTTTTTTTTTTTCATTTGACACAGAGAGAGAGAGATTACAAGTAGGCAGAGAGGCAGGCAGAGAGAGAGGAGAGAGGAGGAAGCAGGCTCCCCGCTGAGCAGAGAGCCCAATGCGGGCCTCGATCCCAGGACCCTGGGATCATGACCTGAGCCGAAGGCAGCGGCTTCAACCCACTGAGCCACCCAGGCGCCCTCTCTGCATTATTTCTTACAAGTGTTGTCTCCAGATGAAAAGTTGAATTGAAATGATGTATTATTTACTTCTAAAAATGTGTATTGAAATCTCAGGTTGTGTATCATATTTCAAGGTCATTATAAACATGAAATGGGCACATACATACTTGTGTGTGTATAAAGCACTTGAAATGCTGTTCAGCATATAAGAAACACTCAGCATATTTTAGCTATTATTACTCCAATCGTGAGGGCAGATCTGTATTCAGGTCATCGCAGATCCCACTATATGTCTTGTTTCTGATGCATATTCCAAACACCACTGACAATGAGCTGAGTAAATGACTTTTCTAATCCTCTGCACCAGCCTTCAGAGAACATGGGTCAGTAAGAAGGATGCTCTCTGTGGAGTTCAGAATAATCAAGAACCCTAAAGAGGAAGACAGTAAGACTATCTAAGACTCCACCTCCTAACTGTCCCATTAATTTACTATAAAGCTTTGAAAAGTCCATTTTCTTCACTAAGTCTTAGTTCCCTCATTTGTCAGAGAGGAAATTAGAATGGCATTATCTCCGTGGGCCCTTTCCAACTCTCATACATGCATAGCTATTTGTTTTAGAAGCACAGATAATTATCTTTCCTGAAACATGAGCACTGGACCAGAAGTCCATAGGTTATTATACCTTGTCTCCAAAATTCTGGCCTCTAGTTCCCTTTGGGTCAAGTTGACTCTTCCATTTCTGGCTCCCAGTAAAGCACAGTTATTAGCAGCTGGTTTCTACTGTTACGGTTCTTTCAAGTATATTGTAGTCAGAATATCTGTAGATGATAGCCAGCCAAGATTTTGGAAACCTTTAGGGGATAAGGAATTGTAGAAATTTAAGCTATAATTATAGTATTAATCACTACCATTGCATCACTATCCTCCAAAGCCAAGGGGGAGTTACACTTGTTAAATTTAAAAACAATAAAGGCATGTTGTTATTTATGAAAGTACAAAAAAATAAAAGGCCTCCGAAAAATACCAGCTTGTTTATTTTATCTAATATTTGTAACACAACCTAACGGATTCGTGTCATGTTTCTAAGAGGACTCCTGGGTAATTTTCCATGCCAAACGTTCGCCAGCAGCTGACAGATGTCCTTGCTCAAAAAGGCCAGGTTCCGCGGAGCTATGAGCACTGCATAGATCATGCTCGCCTGTCGTCTTGCTCTATGTCAGTGCATCTGGAATGCCCAGCCCTTCAGAGTTGAAATCGCTTATATTTTTGTACTTGCTTGGGACTATTCACATGGTACATTATTGAGCATGTATTAAACACCTTGTGCAAGCTTTCCCTTGCGGAGACACTGTGACATGATCATGGTGAAATACATAAGGTTTTCTGTTAGAGGTAAATGTGATTTTTTTTTGAAGAACTACAAAAGGCCTGGAAAGCAAGTAGGGCCAGAGTAATTGAAGAAGATGGGAAAATATTGTCAACGTGCTGGAAAAAAAATGGGTTGGACTGTATTGCCAACAAAACTATCTTTTAAGAATAAGGGTTAAGAAATAAAGACATGTTTATATACATAAACAATGAATAGGTTATAAATAAATTCTCATGAAATAAATTTACAGAGGATATACTTGTGGGAAAAAAAAAATAATCCCAGTAATAAGATCTATGATGCAAAGAAACAGCAAACATTTGGGTATGTCCAAACAAACACCGTCTGAAAAACAATAATAGTGTTTAATTTGAGGTTAAAAAAGAAAAACCATTCAAGCTGCAGCTTACATACTGGAGGACAGTAACACATGTGCTGGGAAGGAGTGAGAAGAATAAAGTCCTGTATTGTTCAGCATGGGAATAAAAATATCTGTTAACTGAGGACTTTCTTAATTCTGTCTGTAATTTTTAGCATAACCACTAAAACACTAAAAAGAGGAGATTAAATTAGAGCACATAATGTTTAAATCCCCCAAACAAACAAGCAAACCACAAAGTCTACCAAAACAGGAGAGTAAAGTTCTCAGGCCAGAACAAAGATGGGTAAGGCAAAAAGAGCCCTGAGTTATCCAGGGAGACCTAGAGAGAGAGAAATGTATCCATTTGAGAGAGCCAGACAGCCGAACGTTCAAGGGCGATGGTGCAGCAAATCGGCAGATCTCCCACTGAATGGACCGCATACAGTGAGGCCCCCAAGCTCTCTTAGCTGAAGACCAGTTCTTGAGAGTGTATCATCAATGCTAACCTTCCAGTTAAAACTTAGCTAGCCTTAGAGATTGACCTATGTCAGTAGTTCTCAAATGTAGGACTCCAGATTTTATTTCCAAACACATTGACTCAGTAGGGGCATTTTTTAAACATTGATTGATGGATTTGAGAGAGAGACAGAGACAGAGTGGGATGGAGGGACAGAGGGAGAGAGAGTCTTAAGCAAACTCCATCCTGAGCGCAGAGCCTAACATGGGCTGGATCCCAGAATCTAGAGATCATGATCTGAGCTGAAACCAAGTGTCAGACACTTAACTGGCTGTGCCACCAGGCACCCCAGTAGGGGCATTTTTTTCATATATTCCTAGGGACAATGAAGACCCCATGTTTGAAAGGCATGAGCAAATCACAATGCCTTTGGCCGTTCTAGTTCTCAGTGCAAATTAATACCAAGGCACTTGGTGTATATCTCGATCTCTGGGAGAGTTTGAGGGAAAAAGGCATTCATTTTCATAAGATATTCCTCTTCACATCGCAAAAAACAGGTTCCTAGGCTTAAACACACACACCCCCCTTGGTATGTTTGTATGTTAATGTCTCTAAGCCTAATACCTCATGGGAGGCAGCCCATCTGATCTGTCCTGGTGACATCCCGGCCCACCATTCCTGCCATTTTTCTCATTTTGGCAATGCTGGTGAAGAGGTCTTTCCAGGAAGCTGAGGCCATCTTGTCGAAGCCTCCAAATCCCTATCTCAGGATCTAGAGGACAGTCAAGCCTCAGACATTCCCAGAACTGTACTCTTCTCCTGGTGGGAGCACACTTCAGAATTTACGACTTTGACAGAGACAGAAAAGTCTGACCCTTACATGCATGCCTACAAATTACAGGAGTTGCTCTTCTTTTCCTTCTGAAAAAATTGATTTAAATAAGTTTCTTGTATATATTCATTGCGTCAATTGCATATTCATTTATTTTCTTTTTACTTCCCCTTCATCACCCATATGCACTCTAGTATGTAACAACGTCCTCATATTTTATTACATCAGTCATTAACTCATTTATGACTCTTGATCACTGGATCATTTATGTATGCATTTAAAATATACCTGCACATATGCACACCATCTTCACGCAAGCCTCTTCTCTGCTAGAGCCACGGGCAGAGATTGGCAATACACCCACAACTCCTTTTCAAAATTTTCAGTTACTTCGTTTGGCTTTCTCTTTCCCAGACCCCCACCTGTGAATGCACTACACGTGTGACTCAGATCTTAAGTGCATACCTAGAAACAAAATTTACGGCAGCTTCTAGATGCCCATCAGTCCAGGCTTGGAGCAAAATTCTGTTTCCTTGAGTCAGACACCAATCAGACCAGAAAGTTTGACCTAGCTTTCAGGCTCTGTACATGGGAAACCTCAGAATTTTTCTTCCTAGGCAGGCAAAACCCCACCTCTTTCTTCCCTATTGTGTGTTTCTTCCCTGGGGGGGCTCCTTTATTATGCACATAAAACACTTCACTTCTGGCACTCCTAGTCACCAAATATGGGGAGGCTTTTCCCCACACAAAGCAATTCTCTGAGACACCTGCTGGTGTTTTACAATTTAATTCAATTCGGACCCTTCCCACCTGGAGATGGCATCAGGTGCCCCAGGTTAAGGGCTCAGTCCCACAAATCTCCCTTCCCTCCTCTCCCCCCTCACACTTTTATACACTTCAGGTGTCAGTGGTGAGCCTAGGTTATTTCTCACCTGTGCCTCTGACCAAGGGGCTATGGATGAGAGGTTCCAGTGACCCCCTCCTTGGGTTTGAATAATTTGCTAGAGTGGCTCATAGAACTCAGGGAAACTCTTCCTTACCTTTCCAAGTTTATTAAAGACTGTGATAAAAACAGCCAGACAAACATAGGGTGAGGTCTGGGAGGGTCCTGGGCTCTGGAGCTTCTGTCCCGGTGAAGTTGGGGTGTGTCACCCTCTGAGTATAGATTTGTAGGTGTAGTCACCAACCTGGAAACTCTCCGAATTCTGCTTTTTTTTTTTTTAAGAGACTTCATTACATAGGCATGATTGATTAAATCATTGACCAGGGGTGATTGATTCAAGCTCCAGCCCCTTTCCCCTCCAAGGAGGTCAGGGGTGGGACTGCAAATTCCAACCCTCTAATCAATGTGGTTGGTCCCCCTGGCAACCAGCTCCCAAACTTAAGTTACCTAAGGGCTTTCCAAAATTCAGTTCATTAACATAAGAAAGACACATTCAAGGCTCTTATCACAGGAAATTACAAGGGTTTTTAAGGGCTCTGTGTCAGTAATGGGGTCAAAAACCAAATATGCATCCCCGCCCCTTATCCGTGGCTTCGTTTTTTCCGTGGTTTCAGTTTCCTGCACCAACCACTGGTCTGGAAGCAGATGCTCCTCCTTCTGAGGTAACATAGCCTCAAAAGGTCACAGTCGCGTCATGCTGCGTCACAACACCTGTGCGGTCCCCTCCCTGGGCTCGCGCAGGCATTTTCTCGTCTCACAGCCTCACCAGAAGGGTGAGTACAGTGCAATGAGATATTTTGAGGGAGACCACATGTGCATAACTTCTCTTATTATAAAGCGTTGCAATTGTTTTATTTAATAATTATTGTTGTTAATTGCTTACTGTGCCTAATTTATAAACTAAACTTTATCCTAGGTTTGTATAGGCAGCAACATAGTATAAATAGGGTTTAGTCCTCTCCAAGGTTTCGGGCATCCACTGGGGAGGGGGAGGTTGGAACGTATTTCCCATGGGTAAGTGGAGACTGGTGTATGTATTTCTTATGATAAATAGCAATATCATAGGCTGTCAGAGCTCCTGGCCCTGCCTCCAGTGAGTGAGTCTCAATCCTGACTTTGGTGGTGGCTGTGTAGTCCCTGAGTTCTAAGAGTCCCTTAGCCTTCCATCGCTCTATGTTATATAAGGAATGTTTACCCAAGCTCCCTTCTCCGTGATTATAATTATATTATTTATAATCCAGTACAAATGACCCCTGGCTTGGTTTAACTCAAAGGCTATACTCCCAAAGTACAAAGTATTTTTCTTAACCTACATGACTTGCGATTGTTTAATATTTGTCTTTACTTCTGGTGATTCCTAAGATGGTAGCACCTTAGATGATGCTAATTATGGATATGATCCTAGCCGCAAGCCTAGTGTTTGGCTTAAGGAATATATTTTAACAGAAATAAGAGCAGTAAGTATTGTTAATTAAGTAGATGCAAAAGGCCTGGGGGAGAAGATGTGGCAGAAACTGCCTGCGGACGGTGGGAGGAAAGAGGAAGACAAGGGTTTGCTAGGCAGCCTGCGGGAGCGCATGCATTTCCTGGCAAAGGAAACTGCATTTTCTTTATTTCTTTTTCCTTTTTTTATTATGTTCAGGTGGCCACTATAAAGTACGTCATTAGTTTTTGATGCAGTGTTCAGTGATTCATTAGTTATGTATAACACTCAGTGTTCATCACAGCACACAGCACGTGCCCTCCTTAATACCGGTCACCCTCTTGCCCCCTCCCCTCTGAAACCCTCAGTTTGTTTCTCAAGGTCCGTGGTCTCTCATGGTTCACCTCCCTGTCTGATTTCTCCCCCTTCATTTTTCCCTCCCTTCCTCTATGGCCCTCTGTGCTATTGCTTATGTTCCACGTATGAATGAAAACATGATAATTGTCTTTCTCTGCTTGACTTACTTCACTTAGCATAATCCCCTCCAGCTCCATCCATGTCGATGCAAATGGTGGGTATTCATCCTTTCTGATGGCTGAATAATATTCCATTATATATATGGACCACATCTTCTTTATCCATTCGTCTGTTGAAGGGCATCTCAACTCCATCCATGTCGATGCAAATGGTGGGTATTCATCCTTTCTGATGGCTGAATAATATTCCATTGTATATATGGACCACATCTTCTTTATCCATTCGTCTGTTGAAGGGCATCTCAGCTCCTTCCACAGTTTGGCTATTGTGGACATTGCTTCTATGAACATTGAGGTGCATGTGGCCCTTTTTTTCACTACATCTGTATCTTTGGGGTAAATACCTAGTAGTGCAGTTGTTGGGTTGAAGGGTAGCTCTATTCTTAACATCTTGAGGAACATCCATACTATTTTCCAGAGTGTCTGTACCAGCATGCATTCCCTTTCATCCCTGACCCGACCAATTGCTACCACTCCGTCACTATTTTTGTCACTTCCTAGATCTTTCCCACCAAACTGTCCTCCAGTGATTATGAAGGTGAACAATCTAAGTGGCTTTTTTGCTGTTCAGGTGTACAACAGTGTAAGAGGGTTCCCCTTTTTCTACATCCTTGCCAACATTTATTTTTCCCTGTTTTGTTAATTTTTGCCATTCTATCTGGTGTAAGCTGGTACCTCGTTGTGGTTTTGGTTTGTAGTTCCGTGATGGCAAGGGATATTGATCATTTTCAGAGTCCAGAGTGCTAACCATTACACAATGGAAGGATGTTGAGCATTTTCAATGATACAGTAGTACTGGGACAGGGAAGTTACCTTTGGTTGAATCGTAGCATACAGCGGACTGGGAATGGGGAAATAGTGCATAAATGAGGCCAGGAAGTCAGGCAGAGTCATGCCACGTGTGACCCATGTTAAGAAGTTTGGGCTTTGTTCTCAGCGAAGGCATGACAATTCAGTGATTTACACGTGAGAGTCAACTGGCCACAGGGATTTTTAATTTTATTTTGGGAAGATCACTTATGATCAAAGCAGGACAAGATATGGACTGATAGCTCAGGAGAGAGACTACCTTGTGTGTTGGGGAATGTTGTCAAAGAATGAAAGTAGCTTCTTATGACCTTTTGAGCCAGACTTATGCCTAAGAACCACATTTCAATCATAAGTATAGAACCATTCTCTATTTTTTCTTTCCTCATCTCGTGTATTTGAGTCAGCATATCCAATAAGTTTCAGCCCCTAAATCAAGTGTTTCTTTGCATTTCTATTGCTATTCCCCTGGTTGTGACACCTTTCATCCCTGACCCGACCAATTGCTACCACTCCGTCACTATTTTTGTCACTTCTTAGATCTTTCCCACCAAACTGTCCCCCAGTGATTATGAAGGTGAACAATCTAAGTGGCTTTTTTGCTGTTTAGGTTTTCCCAATAGCTGCCCATTGCCTAGAAGATCGTCTAAATTCCTATAATGTACCCAATTTCATGGTGATTTCTCCAATACAATTTCCTCCATTATTTGACTGTTGCATTTTTGAAAAGCAGATCAAATCACCAAAATAAGAATGCCCTCATTACAGTCTTCTGTAAGAAATAGCCACTCACTCTATAATGCCATCTTCATGTCGTGCACACACCTCCTTATGACACTTATTTCATTGTGCTGATATTTATTTGAGTGTGTATCTGTCTTTATTCACTATCTTCCTTGGAGGCAGAAACTATATTTTATTTATTTGTAAGTCCCCCCCCCAGTTTTTAAATGAAAAAACAAATGAACAATGATTTTTTTTAATGAAAAGAATGAATCAAGATTTTAAAAATGGGTCAGGTTCAACCAAGGTAGGAAAAAAAAAAGTCTTCTGGTATTTTGGAGCAGAGGAATTTTTTCAGCTTCTTGGAAAGGTACAGGAGACCTTTTGCTCACTATTACTCATCCATTATGATTCCCTCTATTAAAAATATAAACATGGTATGATGGCTTTAATATTGATCAACTCTAAGCATACATCTATTGACACCTAGGAGAAATTGACTCACAGTGTTTCCAATGATGTGGTTAGAAAGTGCTTTGGATAGTCACTGGGGTCAGGCCTGAAAGAGCCAAGAAATCCAAGTGTTTTCCCTCTATCTCCCACTAGCTTTCTGACAAAGTCTAATGGGAGCTACTTGGGCTCATCCCAGGTAACTGCAGGTTCTCAAAAACCAGATTAGGTGGGAAATCCTTCACAGACTGAGACTAATGATCTGATAGATTCTATGACCAGTGAATTGGAAACTCCTTTAGGTCCAATGGAGAACGTGAAAGCCAGATAGGAAATGAGGAAACACAGCTGGAAATACTAAGAGACATGAGACAGCGGGGTTGAAACAGCTGTGGGGATAGGCAGTTGTCTAGGAGAATGACACAATTGAGAGAATCAGGAGGGAAAAGCAACTTGGGGATGGAATTTTTAAATTGCACGAGTACACGTTCTCCCCGTTGATACCATATGGCATTTTGGAGATGACACTGACTCCTGAAGGTAACTGATCGGTGAGGTTGGGGAAAGGAAGTAGTTAGAAAAGAACATTTACTCAGCACGTGCTGTGTGTAAGGTGTCCCACTCACTGCTGGAGATAAATCTGTAGAAGAACTTGAGTTGCCCTAAATGAACTTTCTGACATCATATGAGGTACCTACAGTGAAATCCCCCAATTATAAGTAGGAAAAACTGAACTGCAGAGGTTAAATATCATGCATGAAGACATTCTTATAGGAAGAGAGAGTAGACTTTCCAAGAGTCTGTCTGTGAGAGTGGACCAAAGGTGAGGGGTTTACATTAATCAGTTACTTCTCTTGCCTATGACATAATGATTCCTTAAAAATGTAACATTTTTCCTCTCTGAGTGACATTACTAGCTGTGATGGGGAAAGATGCAGAGAATGGCATTGTTTTCTTGGATGTAACAGTGTTGCGGGGGCGAAACTAACTGTTTAAATGTTGCTATTTTATGTGGCTTTGAGCAAGCCTTTATATCCCTCTTTCTAGAAAGAGGTAAAAATGTATAAACCCCTCTTTTTTTAAGTTAACATATAATGTATTATTTGTTTCAGGGGTATAGGTCTGTAAATCATCAGTCACGCCATTCACAGCACTCACCATAGCACATACCCTCCTTAATGTCCATCACCCAGCCACCCCATCCCTCCCACCTCCCTCCCCTCCAGCAACCCTCAGTTTGTTTCCTGAGATTAAGAGTCTCTTATGGTTTGTCTCCCTCTCTGGTTTCATCTTGTTTCATTTTTCCCTCCCTTCCCCTATGATCCTCTGTCTTGTTTCTCAAATGCCTCATATCAGGGAGATCATGTGATAATTGTTTTTTTTTTTCTGATTGACTTATTTTGCTTAGCATAATATCCTCTAGTTCCATCCATGTCACTGCAAATGACAAGATTTAGTTTTTTTGGTGGCTGCATAATATTCCATTGTATATATATACCACATCTTCTTTATCCATTTATCTGTTGATGGACATCTGGGCCCTTACCATAGTTTGGTTATTGTGGACGTTGCTGCTATAAACACTGGGGTGCACGTGCCCTTTCAGATCACTACATTTATATCTTTGGGGTAAATACCCAGTAGTATAATTGCTGGGTCGCAGGGTAGCTCTATTTTCAACTTTTTGAGGAACCTGCATATTGTTTTCCAGAGCAGCTGCACCAGCTTGCATTCCCACCAACAGTGTAGGAGGGTCTCCCTTTCTCTGCATCCTTGCCAACATCCGTTGTTTCCTGACTTGTTAATTTTAGTCCTTCTGACTGGTGTGCGGTAGTATCACACTGCGGTTTTGATTTGTATTTCCCTGATGCTGAGTGATGTTGAGCACTTTTTCATGTGTCTGTTGGTCATTTGTATGTCTTCTTTGGAGAAATGTCTGTTCATGTCTTCTGCCCGTTTCTTTTGGATTCTTTGTTCTTTGGGTGTTGAGTTTGGTAAGTTCTTTATAGATTTTGGATACTAGTCCTTTATCTGATATGTCATTTTCAAATATCTTCTCCCATTCTGTTGGTTGTCTTTTGGTTTTGTTGACTTAAACCACTCTATCTTTAAGGCTGTTCCAAGAATTGAGAATATTCCCATCTTAACATGGGATGACCTTCAAAAGGAAGGTATTTTCTTTTCTTTTTCCTTATTCTTCTTTCTGTGATGGAATTGACACTGGTTTATGATCATCTCAAGAACAAATGCTGTAGAAATTTGACAAAAGTGTAGTTGGTGTGACCCAAATTAATAGGAACAAAAATACAGAATATTATAGGCACTAAAGATGACTTTTGGGTTGAATTATATGATGTAATATTCCAAAATGACAATGCTCAGACAATTTTGAAATGTTCCTCTCATGTGCACTGCATAGCTATAATATGTATCAAATCCAAAGCACTAGGTCTTTCTAAATTAGCAGTCAGGCAGGTCAATATAACTATAGAATATGATAGAATAAGGGATCATTACAATTCATGTATTGCTGTTTGATTTATTATGAGTCACTATCTCCAACTAAGACCCTAATTTTAATTAGTTCTACCTGTGGACTGTCTCCTTAAGCTAGGATAGAAATGAGGCAAGCACACACATCACTGCTCATGAAATTATTTTTAAAAAATTTCACTGCAGTCATGGAATATGAACCTCATCATTAGTTAAGCACCTGTAAACTATGTTCATCCATCCAGTTCACTGATTAGAAATTGAAGCCCCCAGAGGTAAACCGATTTTCCATAAAACACTTCACAAATATCCGTAGGACTCAGAATGTGAACTGGGTTTGAGTGCAATAATTTTTCAGTTGCACTTTGTCCATTTTCTTAGCTATAATATTCCAGTCTTTTTTAAGCATGTTTCATCCCCTGGAAATTTTTTTAATCTGAAAAACTTACAGGAAACAGTGCCACATTTAGGTTACCAAGAAGCAAATGAGAAATAATAATTATAGAATTTTTAGCAGGTAATCCAAGCTGTACAGAAGATCTGAGCATGTGCCACAGTAGTTGGCTAAAGCAGTCACACTTCCGTGTCCATAGGAAGGACAAGGGTCAGTGGGGAATTTTACATCAGTGGCCCTCCACATGAATGTAGTTGGTGTAAATCTGGCACTTGGCAGAAGTAGGGATTTTGACAGCCTAGGATAAGCTTTATTCCAAAAGAGAGAGTGCGCACATACCTGCTTCATCCATCACTCAGCTCTAGACCTTTTTGAACGTTCTGTTTAGGTGCCCGTCACAGACACTTTGGAGGGGTTCTTATTTAGTGGCTTTCTGCCAGGGCCGACCACCAGCATGGCTTGGAAAAGTTTCTCCAAGTGCATATCCTTAAGTCCCATCCTTGAAGATTTGAATTCATTAGATCCGAATGGCCTTGAGTACACATCCTTAGAAACTCTCACCAAAGAAACTTTTTGAACAGATCTGAGAAACAATCCAGGAACACTACCCCCACCCCCCCGCCGCCACACACACACACTTCCAATTTTGCAAGTAGCAAAATGAAAGGCAGATCACAAAAGGGAAGCCAGGAAAGACTATTTCCAAAATTCAGTTTACTTGGTCTGTTGCTCAAGGAACTCCAGGATGTGAACTGTAATTACCACACGACCCCTGATGTTCAGGTTGCTCAACAGAATGTAAGGATATAGGAAAAAAAGGATCCAATGTGTTTCCAAAAAGTGTAAATGAGATTGTAGCATGCGTGTACAGACATCCTAGAGCACCTGTGTACTTTATCCTAAGGACTATGCTATCATCTTGTCTGGTTTTCACTCCCTAGCAAGCTAAGGGTGACACTGGGGCTATGAAGGGATCTTGGGGTCAGAGGCAAGCGGGGAGCAGGTAATAAACCAAAGGGGTGCTGAAGCCTGAGAGCTGGAAGACGTGGCCTCCAGAAGAGAGTGACCATCCAGCACCTGAAGTTCCATGGGACAGGCAGAGGTAGCCTGGAACACCTGCAGCGGGAGGTCAGTCATCAGGGTCAGAACAAAGAAGCAAGTATACTTAAGAGGCAGAATTAAGAGAAATTTCCTAGGATGAAGGAACAAAGGAGACAGGAGCCTTTCTTCATCCATGCCAGCCGTGGCAGCTGCTCTTAGGTAACTGAGCCTGCGTGAACAGCACTGAGAACCAGAGATAAATAAGAAAGAAAAAAAAACCTACTTTCTAGGAATCACATTCTAGTTTGATCATTGTGTGTGATGAACAGTGTTAGGGGTTAATTCACAGGAGCTTTCTGACGAAGCTCTTCAAAGTGGGCCATGCCTGAGTATCACTGTGGAGGATACTTCATGGCTTACCACACAGACATGGCTGAGGGGGTGAGGCCTCCTTGGCAGAGGAAAAGCGTGCACAGACACTGGAGCAGTGGAACAGGATGATGTGTTAAGAGCGTGACAAGCCCATGTTTGTGCTCAAAGTTGAAGCGCAAACACAACTGTTGGAAGATGGAGAAGTAGCTGGGTGACGGCTCATGAGACAGTTTAAATGTCATGAAGCCATCTCCTCTGCTTCCTGTGAACCACTGGCTGGCAAGAAGGCGGTGTATGTTGTGTTCCTCCAAGAGGGTAGAGCTACCTTGGACACTAGTGAGCTCCCCACAGTTGTCAGCTTTTAGAGAATTTGAGCCCTGAACTAGAATTTAGACTACATGGTGTTAAATAAGATCTCTTTCTAGCTGTAAGATACTCTATTTAGGCATTGCGACCTTTCAGAATGGGCATCGCTCTTGTGGGTAAGATGTGAGTGAAAAAGAAGAAATAGCAATAAATAAATTAGTGATAGGAACAGTGGAAGATACTGGAATGGGTAGTAAGAGTAGTACTGAAGGCAAACATAGTCCAGAAACTTTTATGCTACCTGGATATTTAAAACTCTATTAACTTTCTTTCATCCATTCTTGTTCATCTCTGATCCAAGATCAGACAGATATCCAATATGTCTCCATAGTGTGGTCTGGATGATTTTAATGAAGAGACAGCCAGATGATGCCGTCTCTCTGCCCTCAGTCTTTTAGTAGTTTTCTCTTATTCTTACAGACTATTTTACGCAGACTACAACTACTTTTTATGGTCTGCCTGTATCTGACCCCCAGTGTCGCAGCACTGGCACTATTGACATCTTGGGCTGGATAATTCTTTTGGTGCTGTTTTGGGCATCCAAGATATTTAGTAGTATCCCTGGTCTCTACCCACCAGACAGTTCTCACTCTCCAGTGATGTCAACCAAAAATTTCTTCAGATTGCCAACGTGCCCTAGAGCTTTCTTCTCCAGGTGCCATGTTTACTCGAATGAACCAGGCTTCCTCTCATCATGAAACTTCAGAATTCTCCTCCTCCTCTCTCTGAAATAATCTGTCTTCCCACCTCCAAATCATCAATGTCTAATCATTGCTCACACCCCTGTCTTTATGAAGCCCACAGTGATCCACCAATCACATTGCTGCAATGACAGCGTTTCTTTTAGGGCTTCATTTGTAGCTCTATGTTCATCATTGGGATGTTTGGAATCATCTCTTACTCTTCCTCTAGCCAGAATACTTCATGAGAACAGGGACCTTGTTTGTTTTTACTCATCGTTTTGTCCTCAGTACCTTCAGTACCTAGAAACTCAACAGACACTTATTCAATGCATAAATGAAAACTGAACAACAAAAAAAATCACAATTATCAGTTAAGTGAAATTAGATTTATAGCCTAGAAATTCTATGCTAAGTGCTGATTTTGCATTAAGCAGTATGCTGAGTCCTGGGACCACAATGAAGAGTAATATACAGCCTTTGCCCTAAGAGGCGTAGCCTTGGGGAAGAAATCAATGTGAAGGTGGAAAGTAATGATAAAATAGTCTCAGTGATTGAGTGGAGGTCTGAACATCCTGAAGCTGGGTGTATAGAGAATTCCAAGGTCTGCCTGTGACAATGAGAGAAGTCTTCACAAAGAAGGTAGTTTTTTGTTTTTGTTTTTTTTTAAAGAGAGGAAGGTGGGAGGTAGAGAGAGAATCTTAAGCAGACTCCCCATTGAGTGCTGAGCCCGACACAGGGCTTGATCTCACAACCCTCAGATCATGACCTCAGCCAAAATCAAGATTCAGATGCTTAACTAACTGGGCCACCCAGGCGCCCCACGAAGAAAGTAGCTCTTGAGCTCACCCTAAAGGGTTAGCTAGAAATATCCAGATGGACAAGGCTGCCAGAACGGAGAGGTATTCCAGCTGGTGCGACGAGAGGGAAATCAGTCCTTCCAGTGGCGCGGGTGTACAGCAGTCTGCCAGCACAGACTCGCCACATCGTTCTGGGAAATGAGTTGGAAGGTCTAAGCAGAGATGGAGCATGAGAACTTCATGTGCCAGGCTCAGGAATTTGGACTTTGGGGTGCCTGGGTGGCTCAGCAGGTGAAGTGTCTGCCTTCCGCTGAGGTCATGAGCCCCGAGCCCCTGGGCTCCCTGCTCAGTGGGGAGTCTGCTTCTCCCCCACCCTCACCTGCCACTCCTCTGCCTGTGCTCTCTCTTTCTCTCTGTCAGATAAATAAATAAATAAAATATTAAAAGAGAAAGAAAGAAAAATTTGGACTTTGTCCAGAAGACAATGGGAGGTCGCAGAAGGATGGCAGGCAGTGGTGTGAGTCAGATCTATGATTTCAGAATGAGCACCTGAATGGCTAGTAGGTGGGGAAGAATACAACTTCATAACTCAGGGTCTCATTAAAAATATTTAAAAAATTTTAATGAACAGCAACAACAATAACACCAAAAAAAAAAAACAAAAACAAAAACAAAAAACCTTTGAGTTACCGTGGACCTGGCACCTAGTAACTTCTCAACAAAGAAAATCAGAAGGCAAACTCAGAGGTTCGAAATGCAGAGACCCTCTTCTTCTTACCAATGGGAAGGCAAAGAGCTTGGTGCAACCAGACAGTCACTGCTCCTGTGAACACAAATTTATTGTTTGTGGCAAAATACATCCCAGAAGATACGGGGATCAGAAGGCCAGCTCCAGGCTTTCGGGGAAAAGAGGTGAACATAGACATTATCTGGACAGTGTGGCATTCTGGAACCTGATGATTGAGTGTTTGTTTTCCCATTGTCTGCAATTCTGCCTAGTCCTCCAACATGAATAATTGTCAGGGATTTGCTAGGCCCAAGTATATTCCAGGGAAATCGGATCTGCAATTTTGCAGAATTTCACAATACCTTGTGCAGCTCTGTGTCAAATTGTTTGTTTAAATCTAGTTTATTTTACCTTTTGGTCCTGGATGTACTATGAGCTGAAATATTTATATCACTGCCTCTTAGGAGTTGTGCATTTCCTTTGTTCTGCAGAAAAAAATGTGCTGACCTGCTCTATGTATATGAGTAATTGTTTTTATTTTAATTACTTGAATGCCTGTGGAAGGAGATTGGAGTGTCTGGCCTGTTCTCGCATTGGTTGTTTCTTCTCTCCCTTTCACCCACAAAGTTCTTGCACTCATCATCAAGGATATTCTTGGAGACAATCTGAAACTGGGGTCTCCCAGCTAAATCTAGCCTTTAGAAAGGAGGGGTGGGAATCATAAGGGTCCATAAACACACCTGCTGCCCGGTACAGAATTCCCCTTCTCCCAGCCAGGCTCCCAGACACTGGAAAGAAAGACCCATGTGCATTCTTGTCAGATCTTATTTCTGAAAACAACGACTGCCCCCCCCCCCACATAGTCCCGATTACATATGGCCTTCTGTTCTTAACTCACTGTCTGCTGACCTCATTCATTCATTCAACACAGTTATTCAGTTCTCATGGTGGGCCAAGCAGTGAGTAAAGCAGGTACGCCTGCCCTCACTGGCAGAGAACTCGGCAGTTAATACCATCATGGGGGTGGTGGAAGGAATACCATAAGACGGGGTGCCGTATAGTTCTAAGAGAAGTGATACTCAAGGAAAGAGATGGATCACTGGAGGAGGCTAGCACCAGGAAGCAAAGATGTTCCAGGCTGGAGTGGGAGTGTCATTTGGTTAAGAGATTTGACTAGGGAGGTAAGGACTGAGCTGGTATTTTCTAAAAATCTGGTTTCTACAACAATGTGGTCCCTCATACTTGTGTTCAACACTGGCTCCGTTTCCTCATAGCTGTTTGGTCTTGAGCAAGTTCCTTAACCTTTCTGTGACTGGCTGTCATCATCTAGTCCCTAGGGTGGATGCAAGGGCTGAAAAAGACAGAACATGTCAATTGCTTACACACCAGCCCACCCATGGTAACTTTGTGATAAACATTAGGTCATGTTCTTTACTTTATTAGTACCATGATTATCATCATTATTGTTACATATTTTTATCTCCTCCTCACCCTGCCCTTATTATATTTTCTGTTCTGTGTTGTTGTCAGGTGATTTGGGGACAACATCTTTCTGGAAACCACTCAACCCTGGGTCTCCTTTTCACCCACTTTTCTTTCCTCTCCATCGTTCTTCCCTCTCCATCTTTCTTCTTCTTTCCCTTACCCATTCACTCCTGTGGTTGACACTCCACCACAGTTGGACACCAGGAACTGAACAAGGGATAAGCTAAAATAGTGGAGTCTTGGGGATTATTAATTCATGCAAGGACCCTGTTACAAACAATGCTTGTGCATAGCTTGCTTGGAATTCACGTTAGCATGCCCCATTACTTACGGAGGGAGGGATGAATAGAGCATAAATTATGGGTAAAATAATATTTCTACTTGGCTGTTAACATTGAAGAGACTCTTCAACCATGGTAATGTTTCTCAGTTTCTCCACACTCCATATTTACATCGTCATGCCTGAAGTTAGGATTCATCTCCCATCCAAACTAGTGTGATACCATCGCCAGTCCTCTCTCTCTGCTTCCAAATTTAGCTGTTCCAATTCAGCTTCCACTGAATTATCAGAATGGTTTTCCCGTAAGACAGCACTGATCACATTATATCTGTGTCTGGAAACCTTCAGAGATTCCCCGTTTTCTGAATCATGACTCTGTCAGTACACCTGTCATTTCAAGAAACAAGAACAAACCCCTATTGCATTTAAGGCAGTGAGAATATGTTGTTTCACCTATGAAAGGTCTAGAGGTGATTTGGGCTTTGGCTGCACTTCAATTAGGACTTGAACTTTGTTTCTCTGTGACTCTCTCAGCTTCCTCCAAATGTCTGTCGTACTCTCCAGCTGGCTTCTTTCATGCTGGTCAACTGTTGAGTAAGCAGTCAGAGATACCCTAGTGCATTTGTCCTTACTCACATAAATAATAATTTCTGGGTTTTTAGATTGTAATTCTTTGAATATGTCTTTGACATTGCATCATCTAGATACAGGGATACATACAAGTCAAGGACTTCCTCCAGTGGCTCCATCCTGAGCTGTGGACCCACGTCTGAAGGAATCGCTGGATCTATAGAGATGAGCAGATTGCCTTATATTTGATGTTACCTCTGAGTTGAACACTATGGGAAGGTGTACAGTTTGTTGGTTTAAGAAAACCCCTGCAGTAAGAGTAAAAGGGATCTTTCTAGCCAAACAACACGAACCCTTATGGAAGGAGGCCACCACGCCCCCCACCTGAGGATGTCATCCAAGGCTTGTCATGATCACGCTCCAACCTATGACTCCAATTTCCCGTCCTTCCTCTATTTAATTACTCCTGCCAGACCAAATTAACTGCCCAAAGTTCCCATTTCTGTGCTGTTGCACCGGCTTGACTTTCCATGCAGAATGCCACACTCCTGCCTCTGCTCTCTCTTCCATTCTGCTCTTCTCAGTCACGGAAACTCCTCTCTGTTCACGAAGACCCACCTCAAATGCTACCTCCTTATGAATCCTATGAGGTTTTCCCACCTCTTTCTTCAGCTGTAGGTGAGTAAAAAACACTGAAGCTGCAATCCTCCGACTGGGTTTGCCTTCTAGAGCTGTCCCTTACTTAGGGAATAGTGAAGACTGCCCTGCTTGCTTTGTCTCTCTCAGCTTATTCAAGGACCTGCTTTCTCTGCCTTTCATTTTTTAATCAATGAAAGGGTACCAGATTTGCCTTGTAATTTTTCTAAGTCAATGATGTCATCTCTTATTTAAATACTTAAAACAGTACTGAGTTAGATTTTTTTTTTAAAAGATTTGTTCGTTTTAGAGAGTGTGTGCACATGTCAGGGAGGAGCAGAGAGGCAGAGGGAGAGAGGATTTCAAACAGACTCCCCGCTGAGTGCAGAGCCCAACATGGGGCTCAGTCTCAGGACCCTGAGATCATGACCTGAGCGGAAACCAAGAGTGGGGTGCTTAACCAATTGTAACCCCCAGGTGCCCAGAATTAGATTTTCGAGCTGGGTTTTTGGAAAACCTGGAGGGCTACTTATTTTGTCAAAGGAATGCTTAAAGAATTACAGTCTAATAACCTGAAATTATTACTTAAGTGAATAAAAACAAATGAATACAGCCTGCAGAAGTCACACTTTGCTAGAGTCCTGGTCCCAAAGTATCAGTACCTGTTTTTCTCTCATTTGCACATAAGTTTCACTCTGCAGAACACTTTTGTTTTTGAGAAGTCATTTGTAAATCAAATGTCATAACTCCTTTTTGTACATTTTAATCATAGAGATAAATCGTATGAATTTCTTTCATGTTTCAGTGGCCTCTACTATCTCAGATCCTTGTCAAGTCATTGATCAACTGCAACTACACGTCTGACCATATCTCTTAAAGGTCTATTTTAATGAAGCAAAAATAATTTAGGTTTACCAGTACTAATTATTACAACTTTTTGAAGGTTTGAGCTTTGCCTATGATGAGTTTTTATTTTTTTATTTTTCATTTTTTTAAAGATTTTATTTATTTATTTGACAGAGAGAGAGAGAGATCACAAGTAGGCAGAGAGGCAGGCAGAGAGGGGAGGAAGTGGGCTCCCTGCTTAACAGAGAACCTGATGCGGGCCTCGATCCCAGGACCCTGAGATCATGACCTGAGCCGAAGGCAGAGGCTTTAACTCACTGAGCCACCCAGGCACCCTTGGCTATGATGAGTTTTTACGAGTGTTGCACACGTGTGTTCAGATTTCCTTTTAGGGTAAAGGCATAACAAAGTGTTGATATGAAGGCATTATGAGGCAGAATTATGGTGCAAAATATCAACTCAAGTGGTGAAGTAGAGACATTTTAAGAACTCATACACGTGCAGGGCACCCCGGTGGCTCAGTCACTTAAGCATGTGACTCTTGGTTTCGGCCCAGGTCATGATCTCAGGGTAGTAGGAATGAGCCCCAGGTCAGACTCTGAGCTCAGGGTAGACTCTGAGCTCAGGCAGAGTCCGTCTCCCTCTTCCTCTGCCCCTGCTCGTGTGTGCACTCATACATGCGTGCAGGATCTCTGGTTCATATAAATAAATAATAATTTTAACAAAAGGAACTCATATAGTTGTCTTTTATGTCAGTTCCAAGAATGATGGGTAAAAGACTGTGAACATTTTTAATCAGGCTTTTAAAGATGTGAGAACTTATATGGCTTTTAATATCTTCTTTTGTGTGTGTGTGGACTATGCTAGTTTTGGGCATTATTGATTTCACCAGCATACCTAAAAATCAACTAACGTTATAAAATCTATTCATGGACATCTGTATAACATTGGGTTAAGAATGCAAGAACTAGAGGCAGGAAAGCATTCCATCAATGATGGAGACTTGTTGGAAGAATGTAGGAGTCCTTTGGAAGAAATTCCCATTCTAGGAATGATCTAGGATCTAGGATGAGTAAAACAAATTAGAAAATGACAGTATTGAATTAAAAACCACAAAATTAAATAAATATCCATAAGTCCATATTGATAGGGTGAATGAACAAGTGAATGAATGAATAAATAAATAAAAGGAGGGACAGTCACCCTTCCTTATGGTGTATATTATGTATACACATACACAGAGGAGACTATATATATAAAATATTTTTATCTATTTTATTAAAGTTCTTAACAAGATAATTAACTTGTTTCCCGTTGAGAAGAAGTAACAGGGATCATATATTAGTTCTTTTGTTACTATAACAAGTTACCATACATTTAGTGGATTGAAAGGACACAAACTTTTATTAAAATAAAAACAGTTACAAAACTAGACGTCAGAAGCCTGGAGTGGGTTTCCCTGTGCTTTAGTCATGGTGCTGGCAGGAGTGCATCCTTGTCTGGAGGCTCTATGGGAGAATCCATTTCTTACTTTTCCAGCCTCTGCAGACTTTATTCCTAGGCTCATGACCTGCTGTACCACCATTATTAAAGCCAGGAATGGCCAGTAGGGTCTTTCTCATTCCACATCACTCCAACGTTAACCCTTCTCCACCGTTCTTTCCAATCTAAAGCACCTTTGTGATTACATTGGACCACCTAGATAATTCAGTACAGTCTTCCTTTTTTATGGTCAGCTGGATTAGTGACCATAATTTCATCTGCAATCTTATTTCTTCCTCGCCATGAAACCTTATATATTCACAGGCTCTGGGGTTTAGTATGAAACATCTTTGGGGGAGGACATTATTCTGCCTATCACATTGAATTACACTTAAGAAATGTAAGAGGAATGATACAAATAGAATATTACCATTTGGGGTACCTGGGTGGCTCAGTCGGTTAGGCATCTGCCTTCAGCTTCGGTCATGATTTCGGGGTCCTTGGATTGAGTCCCGAATCAGGCTCCTTGCTCAGTAGGAAGTCTGCTTCTCCCTCTCCCTCTGCCTGCCACTCCCCCTGCTTGTGCTCTCTCTCTCTCCCCATCTCCCTCTGACGAATAAATAAATAAAATACTAAAAAAAAAAAAAGAAAAGAAAAGAATGTTACCATTTGGCATATACCATTGTAATAACTATCGCATGCATCAATGGATACTGTAGTTAGGTATGATGAGAAACAGGATATTTGCATACCTTCAGACTATCCACCTTCAAACAGTACTTACTAATTACAAATGTAGTAACTTTTCCTGCATAAACATGACAGATGCCATCATAATCAAATAATTAGTGAGGGGTAACCTAGAATAACTGAGTATGTGTATAATCGGAGTCCCCAAAGGATACGAAAGATAATAAAGTATTTGAAGAAATAATGACTAAAAACTATCTATATTTGATGAAAGCTATAAACCTCTATATCTGAAAAGCACAATGAGCCCTTAGCAGAAGAAACAGAAGAAAACTACACCAGGTGTATCATACTCACATTTCTTAAACTGGGCTGCCTGGGTGACTCAGTCAGTTGGGTGCCCAACGCTTGATCTCAGCTCAGGTCTTGATCTGAGGGTCTTGAGTTCAAGCCCAGCACTGGGCTCCAGGCTGGGTATGAAGCCTACTTAAAAAAAAAAAAAATCTTAAGAGTTGACAGAAAAAACATCTTATGTGCATAAGATCAAAGATAAGAATAATGCTGATGAGTCAGCAGGAAAACTGGACCTCACAACAAAGCAACATTATTAAAATATTGGGTGAAAAAAAGGGCCAGTCTTCAACCTGGAATTGTATAACCAGCAAAAAAATATTTTGAAAATTAAGGCAAAATAAAGAATTTTGGAGACAGAAAGCTGGGAGAACTCATTTCTAGCTAACTATCTCTGGAAGGAATGATTTTAAAAAATTCTTGAAACAGAAAATAATACCAGAGGAAAATTGGCTTCTAAAGAAGAAATGGACATCAGAAAGAGTAAATAGATGGCCAGATATTATGTATACACATACACAGAGGAGACTATATATATAAAATATTTTTATCTATTTTATTAAAGTTCATAACAAGATAATTAACTTGTTTCCCGTTGAGAAGAAGTAACAGGGATCATATTTACCTTGCCCCATTGAAACCCAAAAGCAACCCAAAGAAATAACCAGTGGTTTGAAGACTTCATGCCAACAAGGACAGCCTTCCTTCAGGGACATGAAGCCAGATGAGCCCTGGGGTCATCAGAGCTCACCACCCTGAGAGAGTTTCCAGGCCCGACAGCAGGAAAATGGAGAATAGCCCAAGCCGAAACAACTCCTTCTGTTGGGGGCTGGAGCCCAGACTCTCAGCAGACCAAGGTGGTAGAATCCGCAGAGCGAGGAATCAAGAAGAGCTAGTGACACAGAAAGAACACTCTGCATGTATATGCCTGGGGTGCCCTTCAGTTTTTTTAGCTCGGGATTGTTAGAATGTTAATTTTTCCAGCTTTGACGTACAGATTCAGCGCAATCCAGTGAAAATCCTAGCAAGGACTTTCATAGAAATTAACGAACTGTTTCCAAAATTCGAACAGAAAGAAGACCCAGAGTAGCTGGGGGAGGGGGAGGGCGGTTTGAAAAAAAAAAGAAAGAAATATGGAGGATAAACACTGCTTGATATTAAGACTTGTATTAAACTGGCATGTTTTCAGAATACAAATGTTGTTGATGCTTTGCCTCAGAGCTTGCTTCTTTTGTGTTCATGTGAGCCGGAGACATGTAGACATCTGTTTCCCTTCAAGGGGCCTCTTTCGGTAGCAGTTTTCTGCCACAAAGTTACACTCCCCATTTCCAAATACAGCTAACCCTGTTCTCCTACTGCCTGTCCTCAAACTGTCCTTTTCTAACCCCCTTCCTTCCTTCCTTCCTTCCTTCCTTCCTTCCTTCCTTCCTTCCTCCCTCTTTCCTCCTCTCTTCCTCCCTCCATCCCTTTCCTCTTCTATCCTTCCTTTCTTCCTCTTCCTTTCTCTTCCTTTTTCTTTTTTTTCCCCCATTCATAGGAAGGCTAAAAAAAAATTACAGATACCTTCAGTGTTGGATAAATAGATGATTGATTGATAGGTCTGTCTTGGAATAATTGCAGATATTTGGAGCTGTTTAAAAAACTCATTTCTTAAAGCTGTTGAGATTTCAGGTGGCTGAGGGCCATGGCTTTTAGAACCTGGCAAGTCTTCCACTAAATTTAATTCTCACATTGTAACTCAAAATTTCATTAATTCTTTCCTGTAAATAACTGGAAATGTTAAAAACTTTTACGTTACAGTGATTCGTTTGCATTTCTTTGATTATTTCTTCTCTCCCTGAATTATCACCTAAGCACATCCTTGCTTCTGTAAATGACCATAATTCAAAATTTAGCCTAATAATGGATATCCACAGAAACTCTAAAATAATCTTGTCAGACACAAGATTAATTTTGCCCAGTTCCACAAATATTTTTTAAGCCCTCCTCTAGTTTTGGCCCTAAGTTACAAACATAAATAACCATGGTCTCTCTCCACAAGAAAGGAACAGAAAGACGGGAAAACGTGACTATTAATTTTCATGGTAGTTTCTCCAGATGTATCCTCATAGTGCCTTCAACATTCAGAAGGTAATTATGAGAAGCACAATGAGATGATGTATGAATGCATGCTCTTCTCTGGGGTGAAAGCCGTGTGGTGCAGGATAAAGAACATGGCTTCAGAGATGACAATTCTGGGTTCCAGTCTTAGCTCTCCACTTCCTAACCATAAAACTTTGCCAATCCTTTTATACTCTCTTGGCTTCTACCCTTACCTCTCTAAGACGAGGACAATTAAACATATCTCATGGGGTTATTATGAAGGTAAAATGAGATAATCAATACTGAGAGCTCCAACCCCGGGCAGGACAACCTGGTCCGTGTTCAACCCAACAAATTCCCTTCCTCTCGAATGGAACAAGGGACCGTCTGAGAGGCTGCTGATCGTCAAGAGAAGAGAGAGAAGACTGTCAGCAGTAGAACATAACAATTTATAAATTTCTTATTTCACAACAAGCTCTGGGACATCCATCGTCCATGGAAATAAACAAACTCGGAGTCTGGGGCCCGTTCCCAGCTGTGGAGTCCAGTGCAAACGCACCTGAGTGAGTAACGTGTTCTGCAGATGACTCACCAGCCGCTGACTGCAGTCTGGGTCCATCTGCTGAGCAGGGCCAGCCACCCCACCCAAGAGAGGCCCACAAAGACTTCTACAGATCATCTCCCAGAAAGAGGGAACTCTGCGTACTCCTAAGGTGTGTTAGCAAAGCCCTTGTTCCGATTATTGAGTGGGCTGTGAAAGATGCAGGCGAGTTTCTCTATGCATCTTTACAGCTCATCAAATTCTTAACTCCTCTTCTAGCAAAAGTGGAAACTGATTCCAGAAAGGAGAGGCGTGACTTTCCCAAAGTCTCGCCAGCAGACATCGGACCTCTTTCTCTTTAATCTGACACGATTGTACTTTGCAGCTTGCCGCTCAGTAAGGCGTTTGCTGAAGTGTTTTCTTCTTGGGGTTTATAGGACAGGAGTGGAATGAAAGAGATGGTAAGCATGTCCCAGATCCCTCGAAAACCCACCCGATATCCTCACATGCTGAGAATTGTTCTGGATTCTTGTACGTACACAGTCTGATGTTTGATTGCTAAACCAACCACTTGTGGCTTTTCTGTCTCTGTTCACTCTGATCATTTGAATTCTTCTTTGCAAGATTTCGGTGAGACAGTGATGCAAATACAGTCTTCATCCACTCACTTATTCTTAACAGATAATGCCGATCAGTTGTGGTCCTCATTCCGTTAGGAAGCTACCTAAAATACTGTCTTATGACCATCCTCTGGGAAGCTAACGAATGTGGGAGACATTTCCAAAGCTACTCACTGTGCCGTCACAAAGAGAGGTGCACTTCCTTCAGACAGTGTTCTTTTTCGAAGCAAACTCAGACACACATACAGCGTCATTTTAGTGTAACAGTGCATCTAGGGCTTTGGCATGTCGTAGGGAGTCAATTATTTGCTGAACTGAAAGACAAACTCAAGTGAATGAATGTGGTGAGTGTTGGACGAGTTTCATCAAATGACAATTGTTCTTCTAGAACTTCTCAAATATAAAAGGGACATTACTGACCAGATAGAACATTAGCAACTTAGAGAGGAAGGGAACAACAGGACAAAGTTTTTGTTTGGTGATTATAATGAAAGCAGAATAATACATAGACTTTTCAGTAGAAGTAAAATTAAAACATCAGACATTGAGTGGGGTGGAAATCCTATAAAACTTTTCTCTACCTACTGGCCCATAAAATCAACATGCTTTATGTGGATTTGCAATCGTGAATAACCCCTAGAACAGTCTCTAAAACGAGTGTGTGTGTATGCACACACACCACGTACACTTTGGATCTTGCCCATCTGTTTTCTCCATAATTAATAAAATACTGGGAAAAGAAATTGTCCACTATGTTGGACATATATGCTTATTGAATTATACTGTGCTTAAAGAAAATTTTAGCTTGTTATGGTGGTTAGTAGAATTGGCTGCTTCTCTCACATTGGGGTGAATACAGAAATCATGCAGGGAAATAGGATTTGCGGGAAATGCTGCTACTCTTTTTTTTAATACAATGATGCTTATTCTCAAGTGTGGTCAAAAGCCAATGACTCATCTTTTTATTTTTTTTTTAAAGATTTTATTTATTTATTAGAGAGCAGGAGTGGGGCGGGGGGTGGGGTGGTGGAGGAACAGAAGGAGAGGAAGAAGCAGACTCCCCGCTGAGCAGGGAGCCCAGTGCGGGGCTCGATCCCAGGACCCTGGCCAATGACTCATCTTTATAACAAAACTCCCTAAGGAATCCCAGCTGACTCAAAGGTACACTGGAGACCTATGGCAGTAACTGTCTGGTTTTCCCATCAGACAGCCTCTCCACAAATGGTTACACTGTTTTGTTCTGTTGTTTTTTAAAGGAATTCTGCATAGAGAATTTTATCCTGGGTTTTTAGAGAAGAAGAAGGAAAATATTTTAGGTAGAAGACCAGTGATAGAAATGAGTGAGCGAGTTCTTATTTGAATGATTCAGAATAGGAAATGGGAGTGGGCTGTTGTTCTGGAATGAGCCCTGAGCCTTGGAAAGTTAGCAGCCTGAGTTCTAGTACAGGCTGAGCTTATTCTCTTTTAGTAACTACTTCCTCTCCAAGGATCTCACTTTTTCCATCTGTAAAACTGAAGGATTTTGTACAACCACTTTGGAACATTCTTTGGAACATTCTCCTACCGTTGATTATTTGTATACCCTGTGATCCAGCATCTGCTAAGTATATACCAACAGGAATAATTGAATGTGTGCAGCAAAAGATGCACCCAAGAGAGTTCATAGCAGCATGACTTCTAATAATGAAAACTTGGGATACCCCAAGTGTCCATCAACTCTAAAATGGGTTATAGCCACTCAGTAGAATATTACATAGTGATGGAAAGGAACATGCAGAGCCACTAGAAAATTTCACAATGTTGAGAAAATATTCCAAGCACAGAAGGTTTTGTGCTGTATGATGCCACTTACATACAAGTTCAAAAATAAGCAGAATTAATTTACAGTGCGAGAAATGGTTCAGAATCAGGTCTGGGTTAGAATCTTGAATTTGCAAATTAATGGCTGTGGGGTTTTGGAGCTATTATCTTACCTCTCCAAGTCTTAGATTCCCCATCTGGCACATAAAACACTTAATACAGGGTCTCTCATCTTAAAAAAAAAATGTGGAAAATAGTAGATGTTGCTATTAGTATGTTATTCTAGGATTAAAAAGGAATTCCTAAATCTGCTGCCGTGGGTCTCTATCATGTCCCCTACCACACACATTTTGCCTTTTCTTCCTTCCTTTCTTCCTTTTCTTTCTTCCTTCCTTCACTCTTCTCATCCTCCTGGCCATCCATTTTGCCCCCTTTTTATTCCTTCATCCCAATGTTTCCATGCTGGTTGGTTTTGATCTTTCTGAGGCTCTCGATGGCCCCCCACAGATATAATTCCTTCCGAAGTTCTTCCAAAACGAAAGAAAGTGGCTGACACTTCATATCTTGCTCTTTCAATGTATCACTCTCCTGTTTTCCATGTGCATAGTCTTGGAAATCCCAGGCCACACTAGGGTGTACACAGGACAATTCCATGTGGACTGATTCCTGGGCTCAAGGCACAGATATTTCATGGCATGTAAGGAAAGGCGATAGCATCCATCCTAAGGCCCATTTGACACGTGAAGCGCTGTTAACCCCCTACCCCTCAGTCAGCCTGCTCTCTCGACCCCCCTCTCCTGCCCACTGTCATAGCCCAAATCTCCTGAATAAGGGATTGTTTTTTCTCCCACCGGTCGTGGGCGTTGTCTGACGTTTTCCATTCAGTGATTTTTTTAAAGTGTAAAGTATTGGGTGGCTCAGTGGGTTAATGCCTCTGCTTTCGGCTCGGGTCATGATCTCAGGGTCCTGGGATCGAGGCCCGCATCGGGCTCTCTGCTCAGCAGGTAGCCTGCTTCCCCCTCTCTCTCTCTCTGCCTGCCTCTCTGCCTCCTTGTGATCTCTCTCCCTCTGTGAAATAAATAAATAAAATCTTTAAAAAAAAATAAATAAAGTGTAAAGTATGTCCTATGTCTGTTGAAACCCTACCAAAAAGAGCCCAGTGGAATTAGAATTAGAATAAACCCTAACTCCTCACCGTGACCTCCTCTCATTCTCCCCCTTTGTTGCAATGGCCTTATTTCTTTTTTCTCATGTGCATTACACGTATACCCAACTCAGAGATTTTGTATCTGCCAACCCCTTTATAAGAAGAATTTTTCCCCCAGAAGATTTCCTGGATAGCACCTTATAATCACTCAAGTCCAAGTATGATCAATGGAGAGAGGTTTTTCCCAAGACCAGCCGAAAGTAACCTTTACCTTGCCCCAAATTACTACCATATTACTAACTTCTATCTGCCGTACTCTTTTCATTGTGTTTACACGCTTACTAGTGTGAATGTTGGGATGAGGATGTTAATGTGGTTTATAGGTGATGACAATGGCATTGGTGATGCCGGGAGTAGTTATTTAATAGTGGTCCTTCTGTGGTCTGGGCTTCATTGCTCCTACTCATGGCTAATTCAGTAATTCCATGATCCATCAGAAGAATTGATGTTACTAATAAAAGCAGTGCAGCCTCAGACATCTTCCTCTTCTCATCTTTGATTCTGACATGATCATGTTCACTGGCTTCTACTCACTGGGTCAAGCCATTTTTCACGTTTGATTTGAGAATGGGAACTTTACAAGTTTCTCCCTCCTCCTTTATAGGCTTTAGCATAACCTAAGCAAAGAATTCTCTGAAAAGGAATAATATTCTTAGCTCATTTCTAGAATATATTTTTTAAAGATTTTATTTATTTATTTGACACAGAGAAAGATCAGATCACAAGTAGGCATAGAGGCAGACAGAGAGAGAGGAGGAAGCAGGCTCCCTGCCGAGCAGAGATCCCGATGCGGGCCTCGATCCCAGGATCCTGAGATCATGACCTGAGCTGAAGGCAGAGGCTTTAACCCACTGAGCCACCCAGGGGCCCCCATTTCTAGAATATTAACATGAGCATGAACAGCTGAGTTCCAGCTGATTAATTTTTCCCTCATGTGGTATATCTTAGGTGGAATAAAAACACCTTTTTGGGGGTATTTTTTTAAATTTGCTTGGCTTTTTTGTATTCTAGTCCCAAATAACCCAAGTTCTCCCAACATTGAGACATGACAGTTTTCTGCTATGCGTTAAAGGAGATGCACAGAAGCACTGAGTTCCTAATAAATGTATGCATCCCCCAAATTTGAGCATTTAAAAACACTTTTTGGGTGCTATGTTTATTGATTATTTACTTGTGCAAATATGCTCTTAGAGAGCATGTGATAATTCCTCCAGACCGTTTTCCGTTCCTTAAAAGCAAGCACACCTTTAGAAAAAAGAAAAAGACAGCTTGGCATTGAGACGTAATATAAATGTTTGAGAGTTTGACCTGAACTTGGGTTTTGGGTCAACGCATAAGAGCTGTTAGACACTGACAAATTATTTTACCTCTTTGAGCCACAATTTTCTTGGCAGCACAATAGGAGACATACCTGCTTTGCATTTTTGTTCAGTTATTGGAGGATTTGAGGGAGTATTAAATCCTTGGTCAGTCAATAAATGTCCGTTCTCCCCATCAGCCACAAGATGCCCTAGTGATGGCCTTTCCCGGGAATATGGTGCAGTGAGGGAGCTGCTGGTCTTGCTGTTTCCCCTTGAAGAACACCATTGCCCAATTCTGCAGTGACTCCAGGGAGCATTTAATCTCAGCTGAATGAAGCCTGTGAGGGAAATCTGTGCCCACTGAGGAGTAGAATGAGCTTGCAAGCAATTATGCAAATATGGCCACATGCTTTTTCTCTAGACCCAACCACAACATGAGTGCAGACGAATTGATGTGGACACTGTTGGCAAATGGAATATTTTATTCTGTCCTTCCTGAGAAATAAGAATTTGTGTCTAAGATTGGGACTTATTTCAGCTGTACGAGCAGGATGGAGATGAGGGCCAGCTGAATCATCTCTGTTCTTTTTCAAATGATCATCTCAAAAAGAGTCTGACTGTCAAGGATAGAACAAAAGTGCTGAGGTGATGGAGGTGAAGGAGGGGTCCAGGGAAAGTTTGCGGGTACATATCAGTCCACGGTGAATAGTAATAGAAATATGCATCCTGTGCTACCTGTCAAACTCAGCCCCCTAGGCCACTATTAAATTTGTCTCTTAGGTTTCTGTGAGAGCAGGACTCCTGCTCTGTATGCAGAAGGGCTGAAGGACTCTGCAACTCTGAATTTTTTATTCATCAATCAAGTAGGATTGGAGAAGGAGGGACCCTTTGTATTTATATACGAATATATTATTATATATGTTATATCTCTATATGTCATGGGTATCATGTGAATATAATACATATATATCTCTGTATACTCTCCAGACTATTGAGTGACCATGGAGGAGCCTTTTCTATGAGCCTACATTCTCTCATTTATACAAGGGGAATAAATTATTATGATAGTTGCCAGTTAAGGGTAAAATGCTCTAAAATGTACGAGACTATTGCGTAACTATTATTCCTATCAAAGGCACACTCATTTATTTAAATAGGAATTTGAATTTGTTAATTCATTTTTCCAACGGATTTTTACTGAGTACCTATTATGTATCGAGAACCATACTAGGTACTTGGCATAAACTATTGAACTAAAGACACAAAAAGCACTGCTTTCATGAAGCTCATATTCTTGTACAGAGGCACAGACAACAAATAAAGTTCATGTATATATATACTTATATATATGTGTTATGTATGTATATTAAATATGTGTACTTTATGTGTACATAACTAATATATATCTATATATCTCTGCACAGCCACAAAAACCACATAGTGTACTTACTGTACATTTGATGGGAAAATATTAAACAAAGTTAGATTTCCTAAGAAAAGAGTATTTGAGGGCGCCTGGGTGGCTCAGTGGGTTAAAGCCGCTGCCTTCGGCTCAGGTCATGATCTCAGGGTCCTGGGATCGAGGCCCGCATCGGGCTCTCTGCTCAGCGGGGAGCCTGCTTCCTCCTCCCTCCTCTCTCTCTGCCTGCCTCTCTGCCGACTTGTGATCTCTCTCTCTGTGTCAAATAAATAAATAAAAAAATCTTAAAAAAAAAAAAAAAGAAAAGAGTATTTGAGCCGAGACTTAAGTGAGTTGAATTTCTTGAATAAGAAAGATATGATATGGGCTCAAAGCCCCAGTGAAGAGCTGTGTTGAACTCACTAAATTCTTTGTGTCTTTTGTTTCTCCACCTGTCTAATAAGAACACTTCTCCACTCCTTTAAGACAAGCAAACTGAATGTTCAAAGTATGCTGGAGAAACGATGTAATAGGTACAATCAGTATGGCTTAAGTAGGAGGAGAGGAGGACCAGCTGCTGCAAGATCTCTCTGTTCTGGTCTCTCTCTGAATGTAACTCGCTCAGAAACCTGGGGTGACCCTGACCTTCTCTCCATAACCTTTTTTTCCCTCCCAAACTGGGAAAATACCTAGCCTACCTATCAAAAGTATTTATGAGGATCATTTGGGTGTAGCATCACTGCATTCTGAAATGTGTACAAGTCCTACATGGAAGCAAGATGTTTTAAGATAAATTGTGCATTTTCTCAGTAGACTATAGGCACAGATGATGTGTTTTTTTGCCCGACAGGATCTCACACATTGCAGCCAGGTGGCCTCTTGTCAGGGTCTTGTAAGTTTACTGTTAGGCATATAGAAGCCTCTTATTAAAGAACTTTCAGGTGATCTGGGTTCATCGGCACTAAAGCTGCCACCAGAACAAAAAGACAGTGACTGTGTCCACCACCGCAGATGAAACAGTCCTGTGATTCATGTTGGTCTCATTTGTTCTTATTTGTATTAGTTCATGTCATACGCACTGTTTGAAGTAGCATACTTTTACAAATATTTTATGATGAAAAAGCCAAAATGCAGACATCTTGGAATATGTATTTTAGGAGAGTGGACAAAAACAAAAAACTGACATTTAGAATTAATACTGTCTACATCTCTGGTTCTCCTGTGGAACTTTACATAGGTTCTCAGCAACATTTTTACACGTGTTCGTAAGTGTACTTGTCTACAGCCACTTAGAAGCCAGCCTTTTCTAAAAGTCTCAACCATGCTCACTTTTAGGACTACGGTGGAAATCATGGACATGCGCAAATAGGAACTGTCATTAGGTATGTGTGGTGCACTGAATAATGGCTAGCCCCGAATCTCCATGCCCTAATCCCAAGAATCTATGAATGTGATATAGTAACAGGGATTTTATAGATGCGATGGTATTCATATGGAGATGAAGAACTGATCTATATTACCTGGGGTGAATTCTGAATGTAATCCTGGTGAACCTTCTAAGAGAGAGGTAGGAGGAGATTTGATCACAGAGACAGAAGAAGAGAAAGCGATGTGATGATGAAGAGAGACATTTGAAGATGCTAAACTACTGGTTTTGAAGATGGAGGAAGGAACACCACTCTAGCGGTTGGAATGACCAAAGAAATGGATTCTTCCCCAAGAGCTTCCTGAGGGATTACAACCACACTGACATCCTGGCTTTGGTCCAGGGAAACTGTTTCAGACTTATGACCCCAGGAACTGTAAAAGAAAACATTGTGTTGTTTTAAGCCCCCAAGTTTGTGGTAGTTTATAACAGCATCAATAAGAAGTCAATACAGTGTGAACCTCGAACCACTGGCAACATCTTCAGGGGAGATACACTTTATAAAGACAATGGTGGGGTAAACTCTGTTCAGCAAGATTCAGACTCAATGGACCCAAGATCTTTAGAGTGTCTGCTATACCTTCAGTATATCAGAGGGCAGAAAATATCTGTTCTGGAAGCAGATGAAACCAGGTTAATATCCCGACTCTACCCAAAATGGTACAATCTTCAGTACATTGCTTAACTTCTCTGGGCATCAATGTTCTTATCTGTAAAAGGGAGCTAATAATAATATCCTTACTTACAAGGTTTAGGTCATGGCAAGATGGAATAATGTATGCCCAGGACATACCCTAGTTTTTGGCGTACATTATGTACCAGGAACATATTGTTTATTTTGTATAAATAATATATGTATATACAAATACATGCATATATGTACATATATACATATATGAAAATGTATACATATAAATGTATAATAGGTAGATAAATAAACTATAAATAGGTAGATAAATAGATAAAAATCACTCTAAATGATCTTTGTTTTATATCATCCCTGGCCAGTAGATGTATAATGTGTACTACATGTATCATTTTATTTTTTTAATTTATTTTTTCAGTGTTCCAAGAGTCATTGTTTATGCACCACACCCAGTGCTCCATGCAATACGTGCCCTCCTTAATACCCACCACCAGGCTCACCCATCCCCCCCACATACATTTTAACTTTTCTAGTAGCCACGTTGAAAGGAAGCAAAAAGAATCAGGTGTAAAGATTTTAATAATACATATAATTTACCCAGTATATCTAAAATAGTATTATTTCAACATGCTTTTCACATAAAACTGTAGGGCGCCTGGGTGGCTCAGTGGGTTAAAGCCGCTGCCTTCGGCTCAGGTCATGATCCCAGGGTCCTGGGATCGAGGCCCGCATCGGGCTCTCTGCTCAGCAGGGAGCCTGCTTCCTCCTCTCTCCTCTCTCTCTGCCTGCCTCTCTGCCTACTTGTAATCTCTCTCTCTGTGTCAAATGAATAAATAAAATCTTTAAAAAAAAAAAAAAAGACACATAAAACTGTAAATTAGATATTTTGGATTCTTTTTTTTTTTTTGATTCTTTTAAAAGTTCTTTGAAATCTAGTGTGTATTTGTCCTTAAATCAACCAACCCATCTCGTGTCCCGGGGCTGTCCAGGTATTAGCCCTGTAAGTCACTCGTAGTAGAAAACCCTGTAGTCCTGGGCAAACTGAGGCAATAGATTAGTTCACCCACACAGCGCTTCTTAACTTGAACATTAAATTGTCATTAGAAATAGCTGATCTCTATTTTATCCAGTTCAAAAATTGGAATAGGAAATTCTCATATTAAAATTCTTCCAAGTGTACTTGAAAGATTTTCAATAATTGAATATCCATTTTAATTTTAAACAAATTAAAATTAAAGATTTTAAGTGTAGTTCTTGAATCTAGTAGTCCTAGATTCTTTGGCTGGATGAATAATTAAATTGATGTAAGACAGATTAATAGGAGAAAAACAAGTATCTCAAATGTATGGGAGCTCATAGAAATATGAGACTCAAAGAAGTGACTAAAGCAGCCAGCTTTTATGCCTTTTAAACAAAGAAACAATTATTTGTGAGGATTCAACAATGGTGTTTGGGCTTGGGCTATGAAATTAATGAAAAAATAACAAAGTTTGTTTACATAGACTTGTGGGCCCTAAATTGCCTGTTTCTGGCAATAGGGATGCCTTCTGCCCTCCAGGTACAGGGAGTGAACCCTTCACATGGGGAGTGTATTTCCTGTTTTCAGGGGGACAAAGGAGAGTCAGAGAGTCCTTCTTGCACCAGCTGTTTAAGTAATTTTAATACAAAATAATCAGTATGCCAAAGAGGTATATTTGGGGATGACCTGCCCTGAAGCCCATCAGTACCTGTGCTTCAAATGCACAAATAGTGGCTACTACGTTGGGCAATGCTGTTTGCTTGTTATAAAACCTACACCAAAGTCTCTGCCTTCTGGAGGCTTCTTTCCCAGTTTATTCAAGAGGATTTGTTATTGTGGTGTGTATATTACTATGTATTAACGTTATTACAGAGCTCCCTGCTGCAGTGTGACCACTGCTTTCAGGATGTAATATTCTCACTGCAACTTTATAAAGGGTTAGCTTAAGAAACATTTATTAGAAGGAATGTGGTGACAAAGGCCGAGAGCTGGAAAGCAGCAGTGAAGGGAGATGGTGGGAAGGATGAAGTAAATAAGGCATGGGGCCATCCAGCCACTCTATGGCAGAAGTACAAGGATGAAGCCGAGAGCCAGGAGACCCAAAGACCATACTAAAGACCAAAAATTAGGGGGTTTTTTTGTTTGTTTTGTTTTTATTTTTTCTGGCCTGACTTCACACCTATAGCGATATCATGGGCTGAGCCTTCAGAATCCCCCTACTTAGTCTGAATGCTACATTAATTATAACAATAATGGAGTAATACATAGCTAAGAGTGAAAAAAATTCTGAAGGCTAAGAATTAAGAGATCCAGCTAAGCCAAATGCATATGCCTTCAAGTTGATGCATTAGTGGTTTAAAAAGGTAACAGACAAGATAGAAGTTGAACTGTCTGTCGGGACAGGAGTATCCAGAAAACCATAGGAATTTTAGGGGCTACAAATAAAGCCCAGGCCCAGCAAGATTGCAGGATCCAGGCAATAAAGGAAAAAAAAAAAATATCTTCCTCTGAGTTTAATAAAGTTGCAAGAAAGTGTGTCTTCTGTCCGTGCTCATGGAGATAAACAAGAAACCCATCTACAGTGAGAAATTAAAAATCTAGCATGTGCCATGCATACATGTTGGGTCAGAATTTGTTATTCACATGAAGCAGGGTTACAAGTGAGGAAAATAATGCAAAAGATACTCTAAGACCATTGTGAACCCCACTGTTTTGGCAGAAACAAATGAAAGAAACCACACTGTGGAGACACTTCCAAAATCCAAGGGCTCTGTCCTCTCATTAACAAAAGGGATAGAATGTGGGGGAAGGACCACCACTGGAAAGAAATACATAATCCAAAAATACAAATTACTTGAGGAAATGATCTACCCACATGGGAAATCAATGGAAACAACAAAACAGAAAATTAATACCCCCAAGAAACTGAAATTACAGAATATAAGAAAGAAGATATCAAATAAAGACATTTTAAATGATTAAAGCAACATAGAAATAAACAAAGTAGAAGAACAAGAAATTACCAAAAAGAAAAAAAAAGAATAATTAAAATTAGGAAAAAGCACATATTATAAAGGAAAAAATGCATATAATTTTAATTTTAAAAAATTGGGCTGAATTTGTTATAGCTAAAGAAAAGTAAAGAATTGGAAGATAAAGTGACATTACCTAGATTACAAAACAGAGATAAAAATAAATGTAATTTTTTTAAAAAAAAGAGGTTAAGAGTCATGGAGCAGAAAATTGAAGGTTTCAGTATTTTATTCTGGGAATTTATTATTAACTGCTGACAGCAATATGTGGTACATAGAATGTACTCTAAAAATATTTGTTGAAGGAAGAAAGAAAAGAGAGAGCAAGAAAGAATTAATAGAAGTCCCAGAAGGAGAAAAGAGATAATGATAAAGAAGTGAAAATCAAAGAGATAATAGCTGTGATTTTTCAGAGTGGAGAGAGATAGGACACATCAGTTTAAAGAAATATAGCAGGTTAAAGAGGTAACAAAAAGATAACCAAAGTTCTCATGAATTTCGGAGACTGATATTAATTATCAGTTAAGAATGCATAATGGAGACTAAGATATTTAGATCTGAACCGCAGTGACAACATGAATTATTAAATCTGTGTGATATGGCTAAAGCAGTGATTAGGGGGAAATTTATAGCCTTCATTAAGAAAAGAAGATTAAAAATAAATGAGAGAAGGAACTCCTACTACTTACGACAACATGGAAGAAACCGGAGAACATTATACAAAGTGAAATGAGCCAGATACAGACAGACAAATCCTGCATGATCCCACTCATACATGGAATCTAAAATAGTCAAACTCATGAGAGCAGAGAGTAGAGTGTGGTTGCCAGGGGCTGTGAAGTGGGGGAAATGGGGAGAATTTAGTCAAAAGCTACGAACTTTGAGTTACAAGATTAAGTTCTGGGGGGTCTAATGTATGCTGTGATAACTATGATTAACAATACTGTATTGTATACTTGAAATTTGCCAAGGTGGGGGACCGTAAGTGTTCTCACATGGTGGAGGAAGAACATGGTACCGAGGTGTGGTGACATGTTCATTAGTTTGATTGTGGTGATTATTTCACAGTGTATATGTATATCAAAACATCAAGTCATACACTTTACATACAATTTTTATTTGTCAATAATGCCTCCGTAAAACTGTAAAAAACATGATGTACATTGACTTTAAAAATTAGAAGAAGAAAAACAAATATAAAAAGAATAAGAGCAGAGCATGAGAAAAATGAAAACACAGAAGCAACTGTGAGCTTAATCTTGAAAGGACTCACCACTAAAAAGGATGAATTTCTACCTTTATGTCCTATCACAGAGAAAAATAAGTTGAAATAGATCATAGTCCTAAATGTCAGAGCTAAAAGTATAAAGCCTCTGGAGAAAAACCAAGGGGAAATCTTCATGATCTTGGATATGACATCAAAAACATAGTCCAGGGGTGCCTAGTTGGCAGAGCATGTGACTCTTGATCTTGGGGTTACAGGTTTGAGCCCCATATTGGGTGTCGAGATTATTTAAAAAAATCTCTAAGGGATGCATGAGTGGCTCAGTCAGTTAAGTGTCTGCCTTTGGCTCAGGTCATGATCCCAGAGCCCTGGGATCGAGTCCCACATTAGGCTCCCTACTCACTAGGGAGTCTGCTTCTCCCTCTGCCTGCAGCTTCCCTGCTTGTACTCTCTCTCTCTGATGAATAAATAAATAAAACCTAAAAGAATAAAAAAAATAAAGTATTTTAAAAAAGCAATACCAACAAAAAAGAAGACACAAAAACATGGTCCATAAAAGAAAAAAAAAGTAACAAATTAGACTTTATCAGAATTAAAATCATAGAATTCTATGATCCAGTAATTCCACTACTCGGTATTAAGCCAAAGAATAAAAAAACACTAATTTAAAAGGATATGTTTATTGCAGCATTATTTAGAGTAGCTAAATTATGGAAGCAGCCCAGGTATCCACTGACAGATGATTGGATAAAGAAGATATGGTACACATATACAATGGACTATTACTCAGCCATGTGAAGGAATGAAATCTTGCCTTTGCAACAAGGAGAGGTGTAGTGGCATCTGCCTGAGGTTTTCACTTGCATGTCCCCAGTCACTAACAATGCTGAGCATCTTTTCATGTGCTTACTGGCCACTTGTTTATCTTATTGGATAAAATGTCTATTCAAATATTTTGCTCATTTAAACTGGATTGCCCTATTGAGTCATAATTTGCTTATATATTTTTAATAAAAGTCCTTTTATCAGATATACGATTGCCAATGTCTTCTCCAAGTGCATAACTTTCATTTTCATAATTTTTTTCTTTTGCAGTAAAAGCATTTTAATTCTGATAAAGTCTAATTTGTTACTTTTTTTTTCTTTTATGGACCATGTTTTTGTGTCTTTTTTTTTTTGTTGGTATTGCTTTTTTTAAAGACTTTATTTTTTTTATTCTTTTAGGTTTTATTTATTTATTCATCAGAGAGAGAGAGTACAAGCAGGGAAGCTGCAGGCAGAGGGAGAAGCAGACTCCCCAGTGAGTAGGGAGCCCAATGTGGGACTTGATCCCAGGACTCTGGGATCATGACCTGAGCCAAATTACTTGATAGTCAATAAATTTGTATATATATTAAAATGCAAAACTGTATATAGCTCCCAAGGACATAGAGTAATAGGATGGCACTTTTTTTTTTAAGATTTTATTTATTTATTTGACAGAGGGATCACAAGTAGGCAGAGAAGCAGGCAGAGAGAGGAGGAATCAGGCTCCCTGCTGAGCAGAGAGCCTGATGCGGGGCTCGATCCTAGGACCCTGAGATCATGACCTGAACTGAAGGCAGAGGCTTTAACCCACTGACCCACGCAGGCACCCTAGGATGGCATTCTTGAGGATTATCTGCTTCCATGCCCTAGATCTGGAGGAGGCGAAATGGCAGAGTGGAAGAAAGGATTTGGAATTGCTGGTCTCAGTCATGTTATATAGAAGCTGTAGAAGTAACTGATTGTCCAAGTCTCCTGTTTCCCACCTGTAAAATGGCCTAACACCATTTTTTTAGTGAAGACTAAGCGATGCAGTATATGGAATGAATATTTTGAAAAATGTAAAAAAAAACCTGTCATGTATAAAATATTAAATTGTAGTTGATAGTATAGTTAGGTAACTTCTGTGTGCCACAGATTTATTATATTTTTTTAGGCATGTTGTATTGTGTTATCTAATTAAAGACTCAAAGGACACACAAACAGAAAACCTATGATATAAGTAATATCTCCATTTTACAATGAGGATAAAGAGTTACTGATCAAGGTTACTAGGTAATGTATGGCATGGATTGGGTTTTGTTTAGATTTGCTAGAATCTGAGCACCAAATTATTCTGATGCTTTACCGTGGAAGTAAGAAAAGTAGGCACAGTCTCCAAGATTGAGGACTGACTCTTATGTGGAAGCTTATCAGGAATGCATTGGTCATTTGAGGAATCCTGATTTAGGCTGGAAATGTCCATAGAGTGTGCTTCAAGTGCCCGCTCATCTGGACATTGCCATGCCACTATCCACCAGTACATAACACTCATCTAGAGCTCATCTTTGTCTTTCCAAACCCCCCTTTTTTATTTTTTTGTTTAAGATTTTATTTTTCAGTAATCTCTGCACCCGTGTGGGGCTTGAACTCCCAACCCTGAGATCAAAAGTCTCATGCTCTACTGACTGAGCCAACCAAGCACCCCCCCAAACACTTTTTTTGTTTGTTTCAGGGGTTTCAGGTCTGTGATTCATCAGTCTTACACAATTCATAGCACTCACCATAGCACATACCCTCCCCAATGTCCCATCACCCAGTCACTCCATCCCTCCTACCTCCCTCCCCTCCAGCAGCCCTCAGTTTGTTACCTGAGATTATGAGTCTCTTATGGTTTGTCTCCCTCTCTGGTTTCATCTTGTTTCATTTTTCCCTCCCTTCCCTTATGATCCTCTGTCTTGTTTCTCAAACTCCTCCTATCACTGAGATCATATGATAATAGTCTTTCTCTGATTGACTTATTTCACTTAGTGTAATACCCTCTAGTTCCATCCACGTAGTTGCAAATGGCAAGATTTCATTTTTGATGGCTGCATAGTATTCCATTGTATATACATACCACATCTTCTTTATTGATTCATCTGTTGATGGACATCTGGGCTCTTTCCATAGTCTGGCAATTGTGGACATGGTTGCTATAAACGTTTGCGTGCACGTGCCCCCTTCAGATCACTACATTTGTATCTTAAGGGTAAATACCCAGTAGTACAATTGCTAGGTTATAGGGTAGCTCTATTTTCAACTTTTTGAGGAACCTGCATATTGTTTTCCAGAGGGGCTGCCCCAGCTTGCATTCCCACCAACAGTGTAGGAGGGTTCCCCTTTCTCTGCATCCTCACCAACACCTGTTGTTTCCTGACTGGTTAATTTTAGTCATTCTGACTGGTGTGAAGTGGTATCTCACTGTGGTTTTGATTTTTATTTTCCTGATGCAGAGTCATGCTGAGCACTTTTTCATGTGTCTGTTGGCCATTTGTATGTCTTCTTTGGAGAAATGTCTGTTCATGTCTTCTGCCCATTTCTTGATTAGATTCTTTGTTCTCCGAGTGTTGAGTTTGATAAGTTCTTTATAGATTCAAACCCACTCTTTTAAACTCTCTTCCCCATTATTTCCCACTGTACTCTAAGGATCCTCAGTCCAGAGATTTGGATTCATCTCCATAACTAACTAATCCCAAAGACCTTTTGAGTCTTCACCTTAGATATTTCTGGTTCCTTCTCCTTTCCTGTGTCATAAAACTAAATGAAATTTTTGTTTCTTCCTACCCACAGTCTCACAGCTGCTTTCAAACTGTTCTTGCCACCTTCGGTCTTTCCCTTACCTTCATCCCAGACTTTGCTGCTAGACAGATATCCCCCAAATGTCATGCCCATGAGTCATCTTCCTGCTCATTTTCTCCCCATTGCATTTCAGGTCTAAGATGAAACAGAATGTTAGAGGCCACTTAGTAGATGCCCTTTTTGAAATACAAGACTCCTAATATCTAGAATTCCATGGTTTTTGGACTTAGCTCTCTTTTCACTAAGGTGGAATTGGCTGATAACCAGGTAGCTGGTTCAGAGAAGGAGAGGACTGGATATCAGGAGAACACCAAGCTCCTGAAAGGCAGGAAACAGGGACACCATGCTTTTGTCCTGGCGGTTCTGTAGACAGGGAAATCCCTCTTGCCTTGTACCCCATCCTTCATCTAGATAAGTTCTGACCTTTCAGATCTCTGCCTGATCTTCCCTTTCTCCTGAACGAGTGCTCTCATAGCCTAAAGCAGGCTCCTTTGATGCACATTCTCATAGATCAGATTTTCCTTCATAACTCTGTTAAGTTAGTACCAAACTGATTTCTGTATCAAAGTCCACACTGTGAGTTCCAATGGGGAAACTGTAGCTATGTCAATCCCCATTTTTGTCACCAGTTTCATAGTCCCTGAAATACCATATGTGTTAAATAAATACTCATTGGATGGATGGATGGATGAGTGAATGGAAAGGACAGACTCATTTGGGTGACAATGTTGTCACATGCTTTGGGAACTCTCAGTTATTACATGCCTCCCACTGCCATCTTAAGAGCTTTACAAACACTGCTTCTAGTCCTTGGAGCCATCCTAAGAGGGAGTCATTTATAGTACCATTTTACAGAATAGAAAACAGAGATCCATTGAGGCAGAGTGCCTTGCCCAGATGCTGGCACTGTATATGAGGCATATACATCATGGTACAGCCATCACAGTTTACATCGAGAGCATGTATGAGCTGTCAAAAGCATTTCATCATTAAAAAAATATATATTTTCTGATAACCACTAGGATATTGCTGTGATGGGTATGAACAATGGTTTTTTAAATCTTCATGTTGCTCCTTTATTTCACATTTTGAGGGATACTGGTGTGTCATCTCTTATAACTAGAGGGCCTGTAGGTCTTGCTTTGGTTTGCATCTTTGTCCACGGGTAATTGTTAGTAGGACTCCCTTTCCCTCTCAGAAGTGTCCCACTGTAGTGATAGATAATATGGCCACCCTACCTGATGTGCCTCCAGCCAGAATTCAACCTTGGAGGCATAATCAGGTACTCACAAAATACCTGCATGCTATGTTGCCAAGTGAAGCATCTTCTCTCTGCTCCTCTTCCTCCCAGTGCGCCCCTCCTGCATCTTTTTTCCCCCTTGCTTCCTCCCATTCTGCCCTGCTTTCGGATTTATAGAAGCCTCCCTCCTCGCCCAGACAAGCCAGGTGAACTGTGGGCTTCTCTGTCCTTCCCATGCCCGGAGAGAAATGAAAACGGTTTCAGAGCAGTGTCTACATCTTAAAGAATTTGGGTTCATTTCATTTCAGATTCTATAAAATCCCAAATGCATTTGGCCAAACTCTCCCTCCCTTTATTTTAAGTCCCAGGTACAACTTAAGGAAGACTTAATCCTTGGATTTGATTCACAAAATGTGATTTTTCTACCAGATATAGGATCTCTTCCTTTAAATATATACATTAAAAATTGTTTTTCAAACAGCAGGAGGTTAGAGTTGATAGATTTGGATTTAAAAAAACACACAAAATTCTGAGAATTCTAAATATGGATACATATGTTTGGGCTTCGTAGGTGGAGGTGCAGCCATATTTGGTATCTGGGTTTAAATGTGTTTTACTTTTCTGATACGCCCTCCACCCTTCCAACTCTTTATCTTCAATTGAAAAAAAATAGGACAATACTACTACCAAATGCTGAAATTGATCACATGTGACATTATTTTAGATCCATGGTTTGTGAAGATCTATGCTTTAGAAAGTCTTTTTACAGTCTTTGTGTTTCACGAAAGTTTCTGAAACAGAATTTTTTTCAGAATTTATACTCTACAGTGCTTTTTTTTCTGCCTAAACCATGAAATTGCTTTTTTTTCTGTACAGTCTTTTTTTTTTTTTTTAAGATTTTATTAATTTATTTGACAGGGAGAGGGAGAGAGCACAAGCAGGGAGAGCAACAGAGGGAGAGGGAAAAGGGAGCCTGATGTGGGGCTCCATTCCAGGATCCTGGGATCATGACCTGAACCAAAGGCAGATGCTTAACCCACTCAGCCATCCAGGCATCCCTTCTGCACAGTCTTTTACCGACTGGGGAGGGAAGGGAGGTATTCATGTGCCTCATACTCAGCTCCTATCTCAAAAGACAGTGGTAACTGATTTTTTTTTCATAAAACATTTTTATTTTAGAACAGTTTAAGATTTACATAAAAATTTCAAAGAGGATACAGAGAACTCCATTTTCTCCTTTTATGAACATCTTTCATCATTATGACATATTTGTCACACGTAAGGAACTAATATTACACATTACCGCTAATGAAATCCCACTCTTTGGATTTCACCAGTCTTCCTGAACACCCTTTTCCTGTTTCAGAATTCCCAACCAGGCTACTACATCACATTGAGTTGGCGAGTTTCTTTTGATGACTCTGCCCTGTGACAGTTTCTCAGACTTTCCTTATTTTTGATGACCTTGACAGTTTTGAGGAATACAAGTCAGGCATTCTGTAAAATTCCTTCAGTGTGGGTTTGTATGTTTTTCTCATGGTGAACCTGGGGCTTGGGGTTTGGGGGAGGAAGACTTCAGAGATGGGGTCCCATTCTCACCTCATCACATCAAGGGTACCTGCTGTCAGCATGATGGATCACAGAGGATGTGAACTCTGATGACCTGGCCTACGTAAGGTTTGTCTGTATAGAAAAGAATTCTATTTCAGCCAGCTCTTCTGTAGTCTTCAGAGAGACAACAGGGAAGAGGTTTGAAGTGTCTGATCTCGAGTCAGGAACGATGAATTCGTAATCCCTGCCACTCACTCCGTGTGTCGTTTCACTTCCCCTGGTCTCACCTGTAATCTACGGGGCATAGGGAAAATGATAGAAGGACAAGGGAAACCTTCTGAGGGAGGTCTTCTTATATCTTAAATTCTGTGTTCTCATATTTTATTTTTATCCCACTTTTTCAGTCAGAGTCCTAGTAGAAAGAAGGGTGAGTTGTGTGGGGAAACTATGATAAAGGAACTGTTGACAGAGGTGAGCATGGGGTATTGGGAATCCTCCCCTCTAGGTCAAGGGCAGCAGGGCATCTCTGAAGGGAAGAGAGGAAGCAGTGCTTATGAGGCCCTTGGAACACAAATACCCAGACCGAGTGGGGAGGCTTCCTGACAGGAGCTGTGGCCATCATCCTCGTGCAGGCAGCCCGTGACAAACCTGTAGGCAGGGAGCTGGTGGAATGAGTTCTTCTCCCCTTAAATTTCTGAAAGTATTTGCCACAGGATGAATCTAACATGGGCTAGAAGGCAAGCAAGCCCAGAGGGAGAAGACGCTCTGGGCACAGAGAAGGATGGAGAAGGGTAGAGAACGTGTATCTTGGAAGGACAAAGCAAAGATATCCAGCACACCTGTATTTTGAATGTTCTTGAGTTACAGTCAAATCAATGCATGTACCACACCCAACATTATTTAACAAAGCTATTACTTGGGTATTTGCAGAGGTAGAGGACTCTGAATTCCCAGACAGCCCCTGCCAATGCATCATAGTTGTAATTATTGCAATCTGCTACCTGGTCTTCAATCGATTCATTCATCACAGATGTAATCTCTTTTCCATGTCAAAATTGGAATTATGTGCGATAGTTGCAATGGACTCTCTGGAGCTCCCCTTCCCCATAAAATAGTCCAAGTTCCTTCCTTCCTGAGTGGAAAATTAGTGCAGGTTACTCTAAGGAGTCACCCAGGACTGGGGTGTGTGATTCCGTGGAAACACAAACCATTTTCCTAAGGTGCATTGATGTTGCATTGAGAAAAGAGATGGAGGGAGGAGGCAGGGACTCCGAGGGCCTGGGTCAAGAAGCAGGTATTTAATTGTCTTAATCAGGGTCACACAGAACAAAACACCAATCATAATGGCAAGGGGGAAATCTGAGGTCCTCCGACAAGTGAGTTAGGAACCTCACATTACAGCAGATAGGATATTGTCCATTTCATAAAAATGACTCCATCTTAAATAGAGTTCTGGAGGGAAATGAGTAATTTAAAAAAAAAAAGACATTTTGTGATGTTGTTTTACATTTGACAAAACTTCAGTATTTCTTATGTCATTTACAGCATTTGGGACTGACGTTATTCTGCCCATCTCAAAGATGAGGAAAAAGAGGCTCAAACTCCTTACGTACCAGACCCAAAGTCCCACCATCCTAGCTCCGGGCCAGACACATAGCTGACACTCAGGAAATAAGTCTGACAGAGTGAAGCTTAGTTAGGGTGAAGTGCTGAGCTAATCTTCCGGAAAGTGCTGCCCAACGCTCTCTACTTCCTGGCACAGCCGTTGGGCACAGAGAAGTCAGCCAGGGTTCCTTTTGCATATTCTCGCCAAAGAGACTCATGTGGACACCTGAATGAAAATAATTTTTATGTTCTCTCACAACTATCACTCATTTTCTATTACTCAATAAATGTGATGAGTACAACAGGCCTTGTAAAGCCAGATCGCATTTGCAAATGGGCTGGTGTGATGTGATGGATAGCTTTGGAGCCCCAGCAAGAAATAGAGTTGCTGAAAGTTGGAGGTGTCGGCACCAGCTGAGCTTCCGAGACGTTGCTCTTTCCTTGGATGGTGATAATCTGGGCTTTTTAACCAATTAGAAAATCTACAAAGTGCCACATGGGTTTTCAGTGTGTAGCATATAAGAATCAACAAACTGTTGGACTTTAGCAAGCTTTTCCTTCACTCTTCCCACCTTGTTCTAGCCTCTCTCTTCACTCTGAGGACTGGCACGTTGGAAATAAGGTCACGAGCCCTCATCTAAGGGATTAGAAAGACTCACCTGGAGGATATTATCTCTACTTTTGCTGGGAACTAGGGAACTTGAGAAAAGCCACAGCATGCCTGCCTTCGCAAGCTATGCGTTATTTATTTTGTTGGGCACTTTACAAAGCATTTTGAGTATTCCAAAGGAAGAGGAACTGGGTTCTTTAAGTACCGTGCCATGGTGAGTATAATGGGAAAAGAGCCTGGGATCAGAGTTAGACAGTCCTAGGTTTGATTATGAGTGTATCATTTATTTATTTATTTATTTTTTAAAGTGTGGTTAGTTTTATTTTTAACCTTTCAGTGTCATTTTTGAGAAAAGAAATGCTTCCAAACTCACCCTGTCGTGCTGTGATTCTCAATCTTAGCTTCCATTAGAATATTCTGGGGGAGATTTTTCAAGGAAAAATATGGATGTGTAAGTCAATTAAATGCCTATTTGTGGAACCGAGGTATGTAAAAAAGGCAATGCAAATGTGCAGCTTGGATCGAAAAGTGCTTATCCAACCAGAATGGAAAGGTTAGCTGTTCAGGGACCCAGAAAATGGCAAAGTTTACTTTTAACCTCTCACAGATGGGGAAATTGAAGCTCAGGAGATTTCTAAGTTTGCCTAGAATCACCCAACTAAGAGTAGAATTCAGGTCTTCTAAAATCCAGGTCAGCATATTTTCTACAATATTATAGCCTTAACCTGAGTTGCTCAAAAGCTACCCAGAGCAGAAACCAGAGTTGGAGAGACTCATGCTTTAACAATAAATAATAATGTTAAATAATAAATGTTCCTAGAGGGAGCCTGGCAGTGAGGTTAGCCTCTACAGTGGCCTGCGCTCTCATTCCCAGCGGGTCAAGTTTGTCTTGAACCAAGAGTCCCCAACCCCACATCCACCAAGATCAGGCAGGCAACGGGACTGGCACAAAGCAATAGAGAGAAGATGGGAGCCAGGATGAAACACAGGGTCAGTCTTTTCCATTCAAATTTTTAGCAGATTTCAAAGCAAACAAAACAAACTGGTGAGCCTCAGCTTTAGTCTCCACCGATGTATCACAAAACATAACCTGAGGTTTTAGCTCAACAGCATGATCTGATCCAGAGTTCTGCCCTTAGTCTAATACTGGTGGATCATCTTTTCTGGATCCAGGGGAACCAGAAGCTGGTGATGTTGAGTACGGGTCTAAGTTCTCCAGGTGACCGAGTGAGAACCAGAACAGAATCCTTGCCTCAGGCTCTTCTGGGTGCTGCCTTGAGGCCTGGAGTTACACACAGAGATTCAGACCTTGGTGACACCACTTCCACACTGGGAGACTATGGGTGAGTTATTTTCTCTTTCCTAGGCTTACTTTTTTCTCTTGTGACAATGAGAATAATACAACTAGTTACTTTGTGGTGGTGTTACAGGGATTAAATGCGACAGTGCCTGATGTAGCTGGGTGCTGAATATAGTGATGCTTGTGGTAGCTAATGCTTTGGTCAGATTGTTCTCTTGTTCTGCATCACTTCCCATCCAAAATAATGACTGTTCAGAGTTGTTGATGTGTTCATGGACCGACCGGGTATTTTCAGACTGGGCTTCTCCTTTCCTGTAAACCTCCTCTCTTTGGCATCAGACTGCGAATGATCGCTGAGGTCGCTCTGTGGCAGGCTCCATATGTGGTGAATTCTAATCTGAGCTTGGTGTTGGGAACTAGGATATCACAGCCTTCAGGCTGTCTGGTGCGTAACCAAGGCTGGGGACCTGGTATCTGGCCTCTGAGGGACAGGGCTGCTCCTTGTAATAATGCATGAATGAGAAAAAGAGGGGGAAAGTGGTTCTAAGAGGAACAGGAAATAATGAGAATCAGAAGCTTGCAAATGTTCAGAGCTCCCGGACCCTGGAAGCAACGACATACTTTTCCCATAGCCCGGGCGAGAGGAGTTTGGCTTAGAAAACTGGCTTGTCTCCTTGTCTCAGGCTGCAGTGTCTCACCCCGGCCTCATTCCACCTGTCATCTTCCAGGAGACTTGAGGAAGGGCCTGTATGCACGGAGTGTTGGGGGAAGGCGTACACTCTAAGCCTCTCCAGGCATCCCCCACGATGCTGCGAGAGGGACAGTCTGTGGTGTGTCTGAGCAGGATGAGGCCTCTGGGGGCTGAGGACTCTGACTTGAAAGAAATCTCCTGTATCCCGTTCATCAGCTCCAGCCCCCTGGGAAGGGAGGGGTAAGCTCTCACTCCCCTTGGATATCTTGGGCCCTGGCGGCTGCTCTGTTACAGATCATGACTCAACCTCTTGCCCGTCCCTCGTGCGCTCCTTACCGATAACCACAAGGTGGCGCTGCAGATTAAAGCGAAATACCGCAAGCCTCCTTCCCGCGCCCAGGTGAGGCTCTGGCATTCCATACCTGGGAAGTGAGAGGACGTCTAGCCCAGTCTGCTCATTTTACAGATGGTGACGCCGAGGCACAAAGACAAGGCATAACCTGCCTAGGGAAGTACAGTGTTGAACATAAGTCTCCCAAGCACAAGTCAGGCAGGAAGATGCATTCCCTGTTGTTAATGCCCAGGTCATGGAATCTGGTCTCCAGTGAGGCAAAATGCAAAATACATCAGTGTGTCTTCCTAAAGAATAATCTCCTCTATTAAAGTGGGTGGGAGAAATTAGACATGTACATGCCACGAGGACAGGGCTGTGCCGACTCTGCTTGCCACGTGCAAGATCCTGGGGTCGGTTTATCGAGTTTTATTGATTTATGGCTCCTAATTCATGTTAGGTTCCTTCCCCTTTATAGTTTTTCCATCCTCAGGCTAGTTTCTAGAAGTTAATGGGGCAAGGTTACTTCCCCCTTTATCTCACATTAACTCAGTAAATGGTTATTGGGTGCGAGGTGAGACCTTGCAAGGTGTGGGGGCTGGGCGCTACACCTCTGGGAGCCTGGCCTTGTGTTCGGTGCTGTGGAGATGATGGATGGCAGAGGGACACTCAGGGCACTGCCCTTCTCTCAGAAGTTGACTGCTAACTTACTTGTTGACTTGGGGAAGCCATGGAAATTGAGTAGGGACATTGGGAATGCCTGTCCCTTTAGCCTTTTCTTCCTTCTTGGCTCCTCCCTAGAACTCAGGGCCCAGCTTTGCTTCCAACTCTTGGGGAAGTCAAGTGGCCTCTGATGTCCAGTGGCAGAATCCAGTCCCCGGGTGGGCCTGGTGCAGTCATGTGCTGTCCAGGTTGATCACCCTCTGAGTCAGTTGAGGTCACTTTGCTTTGGGCCCCAGGTCGCTCGTGTCTAAAATTCCCTCAAAGCTGAACGTGCTATAGTTCTAGAACGTCTAACACCTTCCTCTTATGAAGCTTGGTAGCAACTGAACCTTTCTCCCCCACTGCTTCTGTTTGGGTTTCTTTGTACCAAAACATTGGCTGTCCACGGAGGGGTCCCTGATGACTGAGTCTGGAATGTGTATTCTTTGGAAAGCTCTGAGGTTGGGCTTAAGGGAAAAAAAGATGCCATCACACTGTTTTAGAAAAATTCTCTCCCAACAGAGGAAAAAATCCGTGATTCTCAGTAGGAATGGCAAAAACACAATCATCTGCCCACATGAAGTTGCATGACTGGTTTGTATTTTTATGCTCGTAGAAGTTGAATGACCTCACTCGGGACCCTGAATTCCTTGGAGTGATGACCAAGAGTAGATCAGACTTTCTGACTCACAATTTAAAAATCCCTGCAGGTAGAAATCCCTACAGTGTGAAAAACCACCAGCGTTAGAGAGGGTACTAAATTCGATCATCCATTTCCAGGGTTGGGTTCAAAATCTTTCCCTCCTGAAACTGTGCTTGAGGTTTGTTCTCTCAAGCCATGAGGGGTTTTTACTGACTGGATCTCATGCTGCCTCATTGTCCCCACCCCACCTGCCAATCTCCTAGCTTAGAGCCCTCTTTGCTCTTTCTCTGATTCCTCACAGACAAGTTTCCAGGCCCTTCTCCTTCCACTGCAGTATCCAGTGTCCTTGTCAGAAGGGGGTGGCCAGAGTTGCCTGGTCCCCCGTGCGAGCTCCCCCGTGCAATTTCTTAGTGCCTGTTACTGTACTAGGAGGGCAATAAGGAGATAAGAGGACACAGCTGGTGTCTCCAAAGAACTCATTCTGGGAAGCCAAGTTATCAAAACCAAGGTGTATCAGTAAACACAGGAAGCAGAAACAAAAGGCAAGAGGTTTAATGTAGTTTTCATGGACGGAACAGAAAACAGTGCATATAACAGACGGAGTTCTTAGCACATCATTTATATTGTCAAGTTTCTGGATGTTTTTATTCTGTTCCTAATATTGAATTAAAATGGGTGTCTGCACTTACTGCCGATGAATGTCACCGATGTGAATATTAAAGGCAAATGCATTCCCAGCGGCCAGGCCAGTCACATCCTTCCTTTTGTTTGCCTCCTTTAAGTCTGAGATGGTTGAGTTCCCAGAGCAGAAATTTTGTTTTACTAATCCCTTTCTTTGGTGCGGAGTGACGCAGCTCTGTCTCAGGGAGAGAATGGTGCTCGTACCCAACCCAGACTAGACGGAGGTGGTGGATTCCTCTTGCAAAGGAACTCAGCCGTGCAGCAAAGGCTAGTTTCTCTGTCGTTGCCACCAAGTGCAATTGTGAGGTGATCAGGCTGAGGTTCCCAGTGCTCTGGAGATGCGGGGCCGTGCTGCTGGGTGGTGGTAGTGAGCTCAGCCTCTGTGTCTGGTGGCTGAGCCCTGCTTTTGGTTCTTCACAACTTCGGGGGGGGGGGCAGTAATTGCCCAGCTAATTCAGGGACCCCTCTGCTTTTCTGTAATTACAGTAGAACCCACGGCCTCCCTTACACCTGTGGCACATGCCTCCAGGTACAGGACCAGTTACAAAGCCAGATGCAGGTCATAGTCAATGTCTTGCTTCCGTGTCCCGACAGCCCCGTGAGGCAGGTGTGAGGGTATCAGAGTATAGCCAAGGACACTGAGGATCTGAGATTGTGAGAGCCAGGTCCTAGTTCTTGCACGGAAGACAAAGCAAAGAAACAGAGGCTGAACTCAAACTCAGAGCCTTTAAGCTCTGAGCCCTTGATAATTCTTCATGCCCCATAGCCGCCTCCAAGACACACACCTTCATGTATACTGGGACTATTTGCAAAGCCCTAGTCACATAAACCTGGCTCATTTACTCTGCACAGTGACCATATGGGATGGTAGGAGTGTCCCTGCTTTACAACCAAGGTTCACAGCTTTGATTTTCTGCCCTTTGTGTTTAGGAAAATAGGACAACCTTATGAAGTTCAATCTTATGAAACTGTGTGTGTGTGTGTAAGTGTATGTAATCAATACAGTGTCCCCCCCCTGCTCCCCCAATTTCTAGAAAACACAGTGCAGCAAAATCAGAGTAAGCCCAATTTCCTCTCTTCTCTATTCCAGGACAGTGAAAGTTTTCCATTCACAAAAGTATTCCCAAAGCCCTGTAAGATCTAAAACATCAAAACAAAATTCACATTATTTTTAATATAATTTATATCCCCTGAGTAAAAACTAGAATTATGTGGTTTGTAAAGATGCTAACTATGGAAATCAAAGTTCAACTCTCCCTATTAACTATAATTTGTGTTTATTGACAATTTACAACTGACCAAGAGCTTTTGCATGTATCTGTTTGATCCTTCCAGTAATCAAACAAGGTAGGTATTCTCTCCACTTCAAAGATGTGGAAACAAAAGCCTAGAGATGATCGTAAAGTCTCCAGCTGCTGACTGACAGGGCTCAGTGACACAGAACGGGGCTGCCTAACTCAGAATATCATGTGCAAGTTCTTGGGATTTTCCATATGGAACAATTACATCTTTTCTCCTCTGACTCTGGAAAACTCTCCTGCCAGCTTTGGTGAAGGTCTTAAGGGCTTTAGTTGAAGAAAGGTCTTAATTTAAAAAAACAGGTTGCTGGACATGGGACACAAAATAGCCAAGGAAGGAGGCCTTAGTCATTCTATCAGCTCAACTTAGAGTCACCTTAATATGTGAAAAGACAGGTGCCCACATCTATGTGACTTTGACACACCAAATCATAAACACGCCTCTCCGGTCTTGCTGAAATGGCAAGACCATGTATGGCCATCTGCTGATTTGCTGAGTGGTCAGAGCTACCAGCTGAAGTGACCTTCACTCCACTCCACTCGGTGGTTGGGGGGCCTGGATTTGCCAGGGAACTGCTGAGCGCCTGTACTTGGCTGACACCAGACCTGATCTGGAATAAACAATGTGAAGGAAAAGATGAAAATCCCCAAACAGTTCACCCTATAGTTTGATAGATTTAAAAGCATCACAGAATTAGAAAACCACCTTCCAGTCCAGTCGTTTCCAGAGAGGGAAGTGATCTGCCTAACATCCCACAGCAGGTCAGTTCCAAAGCTGGATCCGATCCTTAAGGAAAATCCTTTCCTGTGCATTCTTCAGTGAAGATTTACTAAATCCCCATTCCCTATTTGGCACTAAGGACACAAGACATGTCAGTCATGGACCTGCCCTCCAGGTCAAGTAGGAAACAGGTAGTAAACAGATTTACAGTACGTGCCCCAAAAGGCTATAATAATATACAACAATAACAGCCAACATCTACTGAGTGGAATTTCTAATACTCATAATGACCCAAGAGGTGGATGTGTCCTTGTTTTCAAGATGTGAGAGGAATCAGGAAAGTGGAGGTTGCATATTTATGCAAGGTTATGTCCAGTAAAGAGCGGAACTAGGATGATGAGTACAACAGAAACTTTGGGGGATCGGACAAGGAGAAATGCCTACATTATCCTAGGAGACTGGAAGGAGTTAGGAGACTGAACTGGGTTTTCAAGGAAAGCTAGGAGTAGCCAGGGAAACAGGGAAAGGGACATTAGAGACTGTGATTAGGTATAATAGTATTGGGTGGTAAACTGTAATGAGATAAACACATCGTAAACTCTAGAGCAAGGAGTAAAAAAAATAGAGTTGTATTTGCTGGGGCCAATACTCGAGGTAAAAGGGAATACTAAAAAATAGTCATTTCCTCCAAGAATGGCAGAAGGAGGGGGGAACAAAGGGCAAATTAGACAAATTCTAACATGGCAGACTCAAACATAACATGTCAGTAGTTATGTCAAATGGGAATGGAAATGTTGAAAACACTCCAGTAAAAAAAAAAAAATCAGTGATCATCCTCCTGTAAACGAAGTAAGAGACAACTGTTTACTGACTGTAAAGCAATGCACTTTAAGTCTAAAACACATACAAGCCAAAAAGTACAGAAGTACAAGAAACGAAAGTACAAAGAGTAAAAGGTGTAAGAGGATAAATGTGTACACCACAAACAATAAGGAAACTAAAGGGACTGTGTTAATATCAGTCCAAATAGACATCAGAAAGATGACTATTTCTTGAGATGAAGAGGGGCATTTTATAATAATAAAGGCAGTTGAGTCGATCACCTAGAAGACTAACCCAAATGTGCACACACGTAACAGCGGAGTTAAAAATGTATGAGCAACCCCTGCTAGGAATGAAGAGAGACACATGCATCTCCATGCTGCAGCCTTCAACATTCCTCTGTTAGAAACTGATAGAACATGGAGAGAGGAAATGAGTTCAAATGCAGGAGACCCACACAACACTGTTAACAAACCTATTCTAACTGGCATTTCTAGAATACTCCACCCAGAAACAACAGAAACACATTCTTTTCGTGGGTGCATAGACCATTCACCAACCAACAATTTACTGAACAATCAAATTATCAATAAATTTTAACTGATTGGATAGAAAAAACAAGGGTAGCTTTTAGATCTGTTCTAATCCTTAACATAAACTGGTTACATATGCATTGTCAGTAGATTTATTAAATTAATAGTATTACAGTTCAAGCCTATTATTCTATTAACTCAGCATGACTATTGGCAAATTTCTTTGTATCCCTTGACCTCAGTTTTTCTGAACGTAAATGTCTGGTGTTAATTAGACAATGTTTCCTTAAATTTTTTTCTGCTGTTATTTATGAAACCAGTGCCTATCACAGTGCCTATTATATACAAGGGCATTGCAACAATTACTTGGCCAAAAAATGTTAAGTGAATTAATGAGCAATTGTCCTAATTTAAGAGATGCTCAACAGTACTCTGCGGCATTCATCCCTTATGTTTCTGGCTTTAAATGTATCTTCTTTACAAAATGTAATAGATGAGGGGATTAGAATTTTGTGTCCTTACTTACGTATCCCTACTTAATTTATTGTGAACTATTATGGATATAGGGATCAAGTACAATTTTCAGTTATCTGCTTATCAGTGTGACAATCTGATATCTTTAGATAAATGACAATAGTATGAGCATTTGTTTACTAGAGCAGCATATAAGAAATACGCTGAATCATACGCTATAGAGAATGTTGTTAATGTTAGTGAAATATGAGCTAGGAATAATGGAATTCATGTAAAAATTTCACAGTATTTTTTTTAAAGATTTTATTTATTTATGTGACACAGAGAGAGAGATCACAAGGAGGCAGAGAGGCAGGCAGAGAGACAGGGAGAGGAGGAAGCAGGCTCCCCGCTGAGCAGAGAGCCCCATGTGGGCCTCGATCCCAGGATGCTGAGATCATGACCTGAGCCGAAAGCAGAGGCTTTAACCCACTGAGCCACCCAGGCGCCCAAAATTTCACAATATTAATTGATTTTTTCCCAATCCACGTATATCTTACAAAGTCCATTTTGCTGTTGAAAACATGAATTCCATAGAAAGCATCACTATCAAGGTACTGATTATTTTAAGAATGAGTATATATATGTCATGATTTTGCAACTCTTTTTCACCTAATCTCAGAGTGAAGAGTATTTAACTCCATATTCTTCAAAGTGTAGTCCCCAAAACCATAGTCACATAGGCTATAAATGCTAGAAGGAAGGAGAGAAGGGGAGAATGCCAGTTTCAACAAAGTCTTGGAAACAGTGACGAACATAATTTCACAGGACTTTATAGATACCTTAATATCTTAATGTGGATTATAAATATCAAAATAATAGGGAGAGGGACCATGGTATAAAGGGCTTCCAGAACATTTCCCCATGTTTAGTGTAACAAATGACTGCAAGTTAATTTAGTGACTTCCAACCCCAGAAGATGATTCTCTCCCAATCCTGGTGGGTAGAAGTCCCTAACACTGTGATTCCCAGGCCACCCTTCCTATGGAATATTGGGAAGGATCCGTTCTTTGCTTCATCCAACTTCCAGTGGCTGTTGGCATTCCTTGGTGTGTGACTGTGTCACTCTTACCTTGTCCCTTGTGACCACATTGCCTCCTCTCCTTTCTGTGTCTGTTGAATCTCCTTTCTGACTCGCTCTTGAAGGATGTTCACTCCTGGATTCAGGGCCCATGTAGATAATCCAGGACAAGATCCCCCTCCCCAGATCCTTCGCTTAGTCACAACTTTTGTGATACCAGTAATGTTTACAGATTCCAGGGGTTAGGAGGCGGGCATATCCCATGCTCAGCCTACTGTACTGTAGAAATCTTTTGTGTAACTTCTCTGTTGTTCATTCATGTATCACCCAACAAATATCTTTGGAGCTATGTGACTCCTATATGTAAGGCGTGGTTCTAAGCACTAGAAATTCAGCAACAAATAAAACTCGGGCAGAATAAACTTAAAAAAAAAAAACAGCAACACTCTGCCTCTAATCAATAAAGTGTGCTTTGAACATGCTAAAGAGTCATTGACACACTTGAAAATACATACACTATGAATACATTTATCTCCCTTTCATTCAGTGATTCAGCTAATTTAGAAAGTATCATTTGAATTCCTTATATTTATCAGGTAGTAAGATCCAGAAGTGGGTGAATAAGATAAAACTTCTGGCTCCACGAAACTTGGAACTACTTGGGAATACAGAAGCATAAAAAGTCAAACCCAGAGTAATAAGAGAGTGTACTAGGAATATAAAGGAAGAAAAAAATTACTTGAAAAACTGAGTTGTCAGGTGGGCAAAATGAAATAGTTAAAATAAAGTTTTCATGAGTGAATGACAGCTTGAATACAGCCAAGAATAAAGTAGTAGACTAGCAAATCAGGTCAAAGAAGATTCCTAGGGCACCTGGGTGGCTCAGTGGGTTAAGCCTCTGCCTTCAGCTCGGGTCATGATCTCAGGGTCCTGGCATTGAGTCCCGCATCGGGCTCTCTGCTCAGCGGGGAGCCTGCTTCCTCCTCTTTCTCTGCCTGCCTCTCTGCCTACTTGTGATCTCTCTCTCTCTCTGTCAAATAAATAAATAAAATCTTTTTTAAAAATGAAAGTTTCCTAGAAGGTGTCAGAAAGAGATAAAAAAGATGGAGGCAAAAAGCAGAATGTCAGTATCCTTGTAGTAGAAGTATCCGAATGGAATAAAAAAAATGGAGAGGAAGTCACATTTGAAGAAATAACACTTGTGAATATCCCTAAATTAAAAATAAATAAATAAAAGTGACATTTCAGATAGAGAATTCTCAAATTCAGATAGAGAATTCTCAAAGCGTCAAAAATAAATCAAAACAAGCAAGACACGAAGAAATAAACAACAAATTATAGGACATAAAACTAAAGGCCAGAAAATACTTGGTCCAATTCTGAAGGGAAAAAAAAATGATTTACAAAGAAGTAGGATGCTAGGTCAAAATCACTGTTCTGTGTGCAGCACTGGACTCAAGAGCAGAGCAGAGAAGCCCAAAGTGTTTTTTAAAAGTACTTGTATATCAAGTTCCAATGCAAACATGAAATAAGTGAAGGCATACAAAGCCTCTGAAGTTGCAATACAAAAATACTGGGTTTGAAGACACATTTATAGGCAGTCCTATAGTAAGTAGATAATCACTTCTCCGGAGGAAACCTAGGAATAAAGTACTTTAGAAGTTCTTAATCAGTGATAACTCTCCCATAAACAGTGGAGGAAAGGAAAGGCAAATACATGGGAAATCAGACTAAAACTCCCATTGTGGGTTCTTCCAATGAGGGAATGGAGGGGAAAAGATCAAGGACGAAGAGAAGGTTTGTCTTGATCAGCGGTCAACAATACACAGTGAACATCTTAAGAATTGATGAGAAAATGAAAAACAAAACAGTTGTTGATTCTTCATAAATTGGTTCCGAATTTTCGAGAGCATTCAAAAGAATGTATAACTTTCAACACAGCAGACTAAAATTCACCCACTGGAGAGTAGAAAAGGTGAAATAAAAAGAGAAAGAAAGCATGGCAAAGAGCACAAAGGAGACCTGCAGGGTGGCGTCATACCAGTCTAGTGATACAGTTAGTGTCTGCAATTTCAGCTCATTGCTCAAAAGCCAGAGGTTCTTCAGATTGTATTTCTTATGCCAAGATCTACCACTTTGTTTTCTTCAATTAAAAAAAAATAAAAAACAAAGGGATATCAACAGTGTACACGAAGGCATAGAAACAGGCCTCTGACGATGTTACTGCAGGAGGCTGAAGTAGCAGTCTCATGGCAGATAAATATAATTTGAGATAAAAGTGGGAAGAAGACTAGAAGAACAGCATAGTTAGAAGAACAATAGATCAAAAATGTACAATGTTCACAAACATACCCGCACTTACCTCAAAATTCATAATGCAACACCTGTGGAATACAGGGAAAGATAAATGTGCCAGTAATTCAGTAATTTGTAGATTGAGATTTTAACACTTTCTCCTAATCAAGTAGACTTCTAAAAATAAGCAAAAATATTTTAAATACTGCAAAAATATAATTAGTAGGTGCAAACCAATAGATACATACAGAATTGTATACCCACCAGAGAATATGCGTTTTTTTTTCAAGGTCATTTGAAACGTTCTAAAAAAATTAACATGTGAGAGGTCACCAAGTGCTACTGAATAATAAAAAGGGAACAAAAAGTACAGTTCTTAAAAGGGCCTCAATGAAAAACACATTTATTTTTTTAATTAAAAAAATTTTTTTCTTATTATGTTAGTCACCATACAGTACTTCATTAGTTTTTGATGTAGTGTTCCATGATTCATAAAAACCCAGACATTTAAATGAAGACTGAAGGAGAGAGAGAGGGAGCTCTGTGAAGTTCTGGAGAAAGAATATTGCAGACCGAGAGAACATATACTCATGTATACCTAGCCAGTTGGCCGATTTTTAAGTCAGAAAGCATTGCACGTTGCTGGGTATGCAGGGCGAGGTGATATGACAAACCACCCTTCTGTACTACAGGGGAGCCCCTGCACTGGTTCAGCCTTCCTGCACAGAAAATCTGGCAGTACTAAATGAAATTGCATACGAACATGTCTGGGGGCCCAGGGATGCTGCTCTTGTGTACCTACTCCAGACAGAGCCATACAGAGGTCAGTCAAGGCACATGCATGACACACAGATTCATGAGGTAGGTGTGGTAATGGGGAAATGGAGCCAACTGACATGCCTACTACCAAAATGTTGGATACATTAAAAAGGAGAGGGTGTTTATGATGGAGTAGAGTCACAGAAGAAATAGATGCACATAGGAAAATAAGGTTAGATATTGAAAACAGAGCATTTATTGAATCAATAAAGAAATAAAATAGACAGGAAATTTATAATTGTATTTATGTAATTGAAAAATGTATACATATGTACAGTATTTTTCAAGGTTGATGATACATCTAAAGAAACATCAAATATACTAGGGTGGATACTTTGGAAAGAAAGAGAAGAGAGGGAAGGGAGAGGCAATGAATGGAACATAAAATATAAAGTAAAATAAAACAAGTGTGGAGCCTCGAAAGAATCAGTGATAATTACCATGAAATAAAGAGTAATATTGACTCAATTAAATGCCTCATCTGAGGTTGAAAATAAAAACAATGCAATGCAATCCAACAAAAAAAAAAAGCTGAAAATAAAATTATATAAGTAGTATGTAAAGACAAAAACAAGAGGCACAGACTAAAAGGAATAGGCCAATGTATTTATAGTAGTAGTAGTAGAGAGAGAGAGCGCTTGTGTGTGTGTGTACTTACACGCACACACACACACACTTCTGGTTGGTGGCGTATGGATGTTTTATATGGTTTCTAGTATTTTCTTTATTTCTCACATTTCCTCCATTGAGCCTCTATTCCTTTCATAATCAGGAACAAGGAAAAAAAAATGACACAGAAAAACTTGTGCCTAAGGCATCTATAGTCCATTCTGGCATTTTGGTTTTTAATGTCATAACATATGAAAGAAACACAAAATGAATTAAAAGAGATCAAACAGACAAAGAAAATGGCTGATGAAATTATTAAACCAAATAGTGAAGGAAAAGCAAAGTTCTCAATTGTTGACATGCACCCCCACCCCCCACCCCAATCCTAAAACTAGTGCACAGGCAGATCTGACTGCATCTCAAGGCTAGTTGAGCTGTGCCTGGAGCATATGGGAAGCTCAACTTCTTCCTCACACTGTTTCATTGAAGAGTTAAATAAGGGGCCTTTGGCTCTCTCCTAAAAGGGCCTCACCGTTGAGACTAAAGTTTAAAAGGAGTATCATTACTAAGCCTGAAAAAATGGTCATGCCAATGATGAGATGGAAAAAACCAGACATGTGGCACTTTCTAAAGAAATAATAATTTTTTAAAGGGTAATTCCCTGAAGTCAAGTCTTAAATATTTTTAACTTCCATGAGCTATTTAAAAAATCAGACTTTTGAACCTAAATCAGGAAATCCAATTCAGACCCTTGTGATTATGCTGCCTTGGGTCACAGAAAGATAGGCCATGGATGTCTTGGAATTCGAAGAAATTCACAAGTTTTGAGCACTTCATCCTAAGAGATGGCACTAGGCCTTTTAAAATCAGGATGAAAGCAGTTCATCCTGTTTCCTCTTATGGTATCCTTTGGTACAGACAAAATCCACTAGGACTGTTCTGGGCTGAAAGCTCTAAAAACTATTTCCCAGTGATAGAATTTCCTTTTTCTCAATAACAGAGGTATCACAGGTTATGTTACTTTAAGAAAAGTTTAAAATTTTCTCATCTCTCTATAACAGTTCAATTCTCTCCCTCTTCCTCCTCTCTTCTTCGTTTGTCTTTTTATTTCTTCATCCTTTTTTATCTCTTTTCTTCCTCCTCTTTCTCTTTTTCTTTCTTTTTCATCAGAAAACTAAGTACTAACTGAGTGAAATACATTTCAAGAAGTAGTGCTGATGGCCAACCATGGGGCAATTATGATGCCATCATTTTCTTTACTTTAACAGACCTGTGTATTTATTGTCAGCTATTGCCAGTAATTGGGTGTACCATTTTCATAGACACAGCTAAGGCCTTGGATGACTCCTATCCCAAGATACTCATAAACAGGGTGGGTACTAATTGGTACTAATTGCTTATGCATCTCATATGGGATAGATACTATGCTAAATTCTTACAACATTTCATAGAATATTACAAACACTCCATGTGATACATCTAGTCTAGGATACAGATGAGCAAACTGGGCCTCAGAGAATGTTAATTTTACCTGTTCACAGAGTTAAAAAAAGATGGAGATAAGAACTAAATCTGGATTTATGTCATGCCAAAACCCGGTACTATTTCCACTCTTTTGTATTGCTTCTGAGAGAAGGCAGGTAGTTAAATTAAGCCGCAGAACTTTGGTTTAAGACCCATTTATGTCGACTATAACTGACTTTCTACTTTAGTGCACTGATTTTTTTTTCTTTTTTTAAAAAAGATTTTATTTATTTGAGAGAGAGAGAGAGAAAGACAGAACAAGTAGAGGGGATGGGTGGAGGGAGAGAGAGAAGCAGGCAGGCAGCCAGACTCAGGGCTCCATCCCAGGACCCAGAGATCTTGACCTGAGCTGAAAGGCAGATGCTTAACTGACTGCCACCCAGGTGCACTAGCATTGATTTTTCTTTGTAAAATTATTTTAGCTTACCACAGAATGATGTATCATTTTTAATATGCAGACTTTGAAATTTCCCATATGTTTCTTTAGCTAGACAATGTATAGAGCGTGTTGTAATAAATGTCTTCCAAGAACTTAAGCTTTATAACAATAACAAATTCTTATGAGTGTTCATGTGAGCCCACTATAAAATAATGACTGGCAATTTCTTAGTGATATACAGAGAATAGCATTTTTAAGTTCAGTCTGAGAAACATTTACTGAGCAGCTATTATGAGAAAGTCTTTGGAGACACATTGGAGACTGAAATTATCTCTGGTCTCAAAAGGAGGAAATACACAAAAACAGAGAATCACAATTAGTTGTGTCCCATGCCAAATTAGGAATAAGCCCAGGGAGTCTAGCCAGCACAATAGAGGGGTCCCTAACCCGGCCCTAGATCTACAGGGTGGAGAGAGCAGCAAGGATTATTCCCTGTAGATGGTGATTGATTCTGAAACTTGAATAACAGAAAAAGTCAGAGGGATAGAAAGAAGAAAGCCCTCAGAGGAGGTTTTGTGAGCTAAGGCAGATGGTCAAGGAACACATGGGAAATTTAGAAGGTTGTGATTATATTGATTTATCTTAAGCATTGAGGTCTTGTAGGAGGCTAGTGAGAGAGACGGTTGAAAATATAAGTAGGCATTTTTCCTGTAAAAGGTCCGATAAGGGAGATTGGAACAGGACTGAATTCTCTGGACTGGAGTGGGGTGGGGGCATTGTGATAAGACTATATCGGGAGCCAGGTGATCAAGGATTTTCTCCTTCTCTACTGTACAATGGAGGAAGCTGAGTCCCAGAAAGAGAAAGTGACTTTCTCCAAGTCCTGCATCTACTTAATTGGCAGAGCCAAGTCCAGAATTCAGATTCTTTCATTTACTCATTCAGCCATTCAGTAATAAAATGCCTATAACAGTAAGAATAATTCGACAGAGTTCTGCCCTCATGGGTTTACCTACCCCTTGGTATTTTCTTTTCCAATTAATGTGTAATTAATATATAATGTTATGTTAGTTTCAGGTATACAATATAGTGATTGAACAATTTAATACATTTTTCAGTGCTCATCAAGATAAGTGTACCTTTTAAAAAAGATTTTATTTATTTATTTGACACAGAGAAAGAGATCACAAGCAGGCAGAGAGGCAGGCAGAGAGAGAGGAGGGAACAGTCTCCCTGCTGAGCAGAGAGCCCGATGCGGGCCTCGATCCCAGGACCCTGAGATCATGACCCGAGCTGAAGGCAGAGGCTTAACCCACTGAGCCACCCAGGTGCCCTGATAAGTGTGCTCTTAATCCCCTTTATCGATTTTATCCATCCCCCACCCATCTTCTCTTGGGCAACTACCAGTTTATTCTCTGTATTTTAGAGTGGTTTTTTTGTTGTTCTTTATCTCTCTTTTTTCTTTGTTTCTTAAAATCTACATATAAGTGAAATTACATACTATTTGTCTTTCTCTGACACTCTTATTTCACTTAGCATTATACCCTCTAGGTCCATCCATGTTGTTGCAAATGGCAAGATTTCATTCCTTTTTATGGCTGAGTCATATTCCATTGCCTCCTTTGTACCACATCTTCTTTATCCATTCATTTGTCAGTGGACACTTGGGTTGCTTCCATATCTTGGCTATTGTAAATAATTCTGCAATAAACATAGGGGTACATAATTTTTTTAAATACATAATTTTTAAATACATAATTTTTTTCAAATTTACCACTAGGTATTTTTAAATAACTACCACTTATTGAGCTATTACTATATACTGAGCCTTTAAGCCATCTCCTTAGCCTCTCATTCCCTGATTCCCTCTAGAATCTGAATTTCTAAGAGTGGGTAACCTGTCTGTCTTGTTTCATTATTTCATTGTTCCAGAGTCTAGAACTCCCTCTGGAGCATAGTAGGAGCTCAGTAAATATTTCTGAGTAAAATAAATCACTTTATTAATTGGTCCTTTCATTATTTCCATTTGTTTTTTCAGTAAGATAAGGAATTCTGACTTCCAGGGATCCTGGCTTCGGACATGTCTTCCCTATCCACATTCCCATCCACCCCACTCTCTGGTAGGCTGGGGAAACAGCCACAAATATAATCCCATTTTCAAAGAGCTTGATCTTTTCCCCCAAGGCTCTGACACAATCCGCAGATGTGTATGGAGCCAAATGTGTGTCCCAGCAGCCTCTTCTAAGGAGGATGGAATGGTGGGATCCCATGGCAGAGTTGTGCAGGTGGTACCCATTCTAATACTGGGAAGACAGGACATGGAGAGGCTGTTCCATGTTGGGACAGGATGTTCCTATGGGGACAGATACCCAGGGGACTCTGGAAGAAAGGCTACATGTGCATCTCAGGGTCGCTATGAGACCCCACCTCCCAAGGCTGCTGGCCTGATGTGGAGACTCAGATGTGTGCTCTGGCAAAACACATGCTTCTCCACTTTAACTCTGTGCACATGCTACTATTTAAACTCTCTATAGGTTTCATCTGGGACCCAGAGCGCCTTTTACAGGATTCCAACACACAATTGGGACCACTTGACCTCTCCTTCATCCGCCACCCTTCTCCCTCTGCCAAGTCTCCCCACCAGTCCTCTGATTTTTCATGAAATACTATGTTTAAAATAATAAAAGAGCATTTGGAATACTATGGAGTCAGAATGTCATGAAATTATGAAGAATCTAAAAAGTCAGTGAACCCAATGTCCCACTGAATTCAGGGGGAAAGGATCCTCTTGAAAAGTATCTTAGAACCTGGAGAGTTGAAGTGATAAGAACAAAGTCACTGGTTTATTTGGGAAATGCTTAGTTTTCATCTCAGTGACTAGACTGGGCACACCTAGTGCTTAGAAGCTGGTCACATCCTGGTTTTCTCAACCTGCTGGCATCTCAAGTGATCAACTGGGTTGAGGATGGGGAAAGAGGTAACTTCTGGTAAACCAGGATGGAAAGAGCATAGTTTTTCACTTGAGCTCAGTGCTAGCTGTTGAATGGATAATTTGCAAAGTAATGGGCAAGACTTTGGGAATAAATGGAAAACTTGATGAAAACAAATTCACAGTGGCCTCTTGATCCCCTTTCACCACGAAAGAGTCTGAGGTTCTTTAAAGTGCCTAAAATACACAGGACACAGGATGATTAGAATCTACTGAATTATCAAAAGAATATGGCAGAATTTTGATTTTTGATAAGCTGATGAATGTAAAGTCTGCTTTGACGTTGTTATAGTTGTTTTTTCTGTTTTTTGTTTGTTTTAAACTTTTCCCTGATTACCGGTGAGATGGAGCATGTTTTCCTAAGTTTTAGGCTGTTATAGGCCATTAGGTTTTTCTCTTCTGAAATTGTAAAATTGGCTTTTCATAACCTTTGCTCATTTTATTTGACCTATTGATATTTTAGGTTTTTAATATTATGGATATGAATCCTTTATTTATGGAATATTTTATAATATTTTTAAGACAGCTGTAGCAAGCCCATGAAGATATTACTTTCTCCAAAAGTCATGTTAGGTTGTTACTATTTTTTGTCCTTGAAGAAGATGATGAGGGATGATAAATAGCATTTTGATTGCATAGAGTCATATCCTTGCAATCTCCATGAATGAATGAGCCTGCATATATCCACTCTTTTCACTGAAGGAAGTGCCCCATTTGTGGTTCTAGACACCACCCTTATCTTCTTTCTTTGGGGACTACAGGTTGCTGGTGGCCACCCCAGCACTGAGCTCTTGGGAGAAAGAAAAAAGGAGCTCAGACCAGAGCCTACATTAAATTCAGTGTCTCTTAGTAGGAACACTAAGGATGAGACAGAAAAACCAATGTATAAGGAGATGCATAATTGGCAAAGCCATCTTCATCATTGGATCTTATCTCTTTGGCTCTTGGTAGTAATAACCTTAGTGCAATCTCCATTTCACAGAGAGGGAAATTGAGTTTGGGAAGGGTATCTAAGTTCACATAGCTAAAAGTTAGCAGAGCCAGGGTTCAAAATTCTGATCTTCTAGTTCTAGATCCTCCTGTCTGCTATTTGAGGGCAGAGGCTGTGTTTTGATGAATTGTTGTATACTCTGCTTCTGCTAGTGTATCAGTTTACTAACAGGGCCACAAAATGTATTTTAAATATTTAAATGTCCTATAGAAACTGCATTAACTTTCCCAACCACTGAAGGGTGAGGGGATGGGGAGGAATGATCAGTAAATTATAAGTGAAATTCTCTATAATCCGATACCCAGATGTGCATCAGTAATTGTTATTTACACAAGACTCTCTTGTGCAACACAAACACCCATGAATTGCCATTTTAATAATAATAACAATAGTAATAATAATAGTTACTTTCTCCCTTCATCAGTAGCTGGTACTTGTACTAAGCCATACAAAACTGTTTACTTTCCTCAAATACACATTTGACATCTATATTTTGTTCTCAGAGTGAAGAGACTTCTGGGCTACTGGCAAGACCAGTATATTCTGAATTTTGGATTGTAATCCTTCCACAAACTGTTGCCCAATGCCCAGCTCTCTAGGTCTCTGCTGATCCTAGGCCCACCTATAATGCTGCACCTGAGACCCTGAATAAGGCCCAATGCTCAGCCAAAGTTTCCAGAATCCATTCCTTCCAAGTCCCATCTTTCCAGGGTAAAAATCCATCCATCCACCTACCCAGCCATCCATTTTCTCCCTTTCTTTTGCTTGTTCATTCATTCTTTTTTGTTTATTTTCACTTTCTTTCTTTCTTTGGGATGCCATCCTTCCATCTCATCTCTGCTTATGGAATACCACATTAAGTCTTGGATAAAATGAAAAATTAAAATCTTTTCCAACTACTAACCCTTTCCCTTTGCGTATACAAATGGCACTCTATAATTCATTGCAGCCAGCACACTCCAGCAGCTAGTTGGGAATGTCTTACCTACCCTATGAGTCTGCAGGATCCTTGAGGGGAGGGGCTGAGAGCCTTCTGTAAGCCTGAGCCGTGCTTGTGTTAATGCACTTGCCCCCTCCTTGGTAATGGTGAGATTCAAGGTCATGGTGCAAAACACATGCTATAGTTTCCTTCACATGAGAGATGCAGCTTCTGCTCAGGCTCTAAGCCACAGGTGATGACCACAAAGGCATTTTGCCATGCCTTTCTCATCCCCTCAGCAGAAGAAACACTGATCCCAAAGGGAAGACAGTCATACAGCACACAGGCTCAATGGAGTGCTCATTCATTTAACACACGTCTGCAGAGCACCTTATATGTGCCAGACACTGTCACCAGGACTGGAATGCGAAAGCGAGGGAGGGCCCCGGTCTTAGGATGCTTACTACCAGAATGTGGAGATAAACAATAAACCAAATAAATAAGTAAAATACCGAGCGTGTTGAATGCAAGAAGTGTTATACAGAGAAATAAAGCAGGGCAGTGGATTCAGTGATAAGGTTAAATAGGGTGGTCAGACAGGCCTTGTTGGGAAGGAATATTTTGAGCAAAGACCTGAGGAGGTGAGGAAGTGAGTCAGGCATATATCTAGAGAATGTTCCCTCTGGGCCGAGGAACGGCAAGTGCAAAGGCCCTGAGATGAAAGCAAGCGTGGCGTGTTTGAGGACAGGCAAGGAGGCCAGAAACACTGCTGTAGAGAGAGAAAAGAAAGGGTTATTGAAGTCTTGGGGACGCTGATCAAAGAGAGCTTTGTAGGTCATTTGGAGGACGGGCTTCTGCTCTGCGTAAGATGGAAAATTTAAGATGTTTTTTAAGCTAAGGAGAGATGTCATCTGATTTATGTTCTAAAAGAATCGCTCAGTCTGCTCAGCTGAAAGTAGGGGGATGGACTGGCAGCAACGAGACGGGTTAGGAAACTCCTACAGCAATCCAGCAGGGGAAAGTGGCATCTTGGACCAGAAGGAGAGCTGCAAAAGGGAAAGACGTGAAATTGACTCCGTACCCACTGATGGAGTAGAAATAGGGCTGGGGAAGAAAAAGGTGTCCAGAGGAGCCCCACAGCAGCAGTTTGCGATGGCCCTTTCCTGAGATGGGGAACATGCAGAAGAGATTTATTTGTGGAAACGTGTATGTGGAGAGGACAAAGAGTTCGGTTTTAGCCACGGTAAGTTGGGGTGCTCATTGGACATCCATGTGGAGGTACTGATCAGGCAGTTGGCTGAGTATACAAGGTTAAAGTCTGGACAACAGGTCTAGGCTGGATAAACAGATGTGAGATTCATCAGCAGGATGAATATCCCCCTGCCCCCCCCTCCAAAACAGAGCCTAGATGAGAAAAGGCCTAAAGACTGAAAACCGGATATGTCAATGTTAAGAGAGTCTGATACAGAGAAGCTGTCACAGGACACTGGGAAGATGTGAGCAGGAAGAGCAAGAAAAGTAAGGAGACTATGATATCCTGGAAACAAGGGAGCAGGTATTTCAGGGGAAAGTCATTATAGGTTAGTGCATTAACAAGCTGGCCACAGCTTCTCATGAAAACACAACCGGTTGCTTCATCATTTAGGACTTTACCAGGGAGGTTCCACATGGAAACACTGCATCTCAGAATAGCCTGTCAGAAGGAGAATGGAAAATGGAGAAAGGGAATTATGTGTTGGCCTCCTTGCAGCCTTCTTTTTTCCATCGGTAGAAGTCCTCGCCGTGGGCATTACTTCTGGGTTGTACCACTCAGCTCATCTAGGGAGCCTGAGGCTCCATGGATCCTACTGTAGCTGAAACTCCTGTGCCTCTGACCATGGTGGGCCCAATGGAGGCTATGGACAAAGTCAGGCGCCCCCTGGGGAGAGATGAGAGCTGGGCTGTGTAACCTTAAGGTTACTCTGAGCTGTCAGCAGGGTCTTTCTGGCCAGGAAGCAAGGCACATGGTGTTCCACACCATGTAGATATGGAGTACATCTAAACTGGGTTTCTCCCCATTGTGAAGGAGTAGGAAGTCTATCACGCACTGCTGTGACTTTCTCAGTTCCACTAAAACCAAATCCTCACTCATGTTTCACACCCAGTCCATATAACAGCTCATTCATAATGCCTTCCGAAACCACGTCAGCTTTTCTTCCTCTCTTCTTTTTTAGTGCCCGCAGTGGGCAGTCAAGGACTTGATTTCCAAGTCCAACATTTTAAGGTTCCAGGTTGGGTTCTAGGAGCTGCTACCTAGGTGAACCTGATTAGACCATCTTACCTCTCTTGGTACCAGTTCAACCATGAATAAGCTGGAGAAGATCCTATGTGCATGTGGTATCACCTGAAACGATTTAATTGGGTTACAGCATGTGCACATCATTGTCTTTACTCCGTCTTTGTTCTGCATGATCTAGAACGTAAGGCTAAAGAACCGCACTTCTTTTATCTGTCCCCCGTATTTCCAGCACAGTGATAAGCCACTTAATGAAAATGTTGGGTCTGGACAAACTTGGAAAAGAAAAAAAATTACATATCCTTTGCTTCAGATCCTTTTTGGAACTCAGCTAACCATAAATAAGTAAATAAACACATGAAAATAAATTACAAACCCTACTGTGCGCCTTGATCTGAACTATGTGTTTGACGTTAAAAACAGAGCCTTCCTCCTTTAAAATTGAAATACGAAACATTGTGTGTGATTATTTCCCCCTCTTAAAGACAGAGCCACAGTCACAGAAATAATTTAATATACTGCATCGCACTTCCCCTGCAATTGTGCCAATTTTGATTATACATTTCCAGAAGCTCCTGTTTGTTGTGGTTCTTTGACTACTACCTGGCCAAGGAGATGCATGGCCTGCCTTCCCCAGCAGCCCTGGCCAGGAACTCTCAGCTGCTACGTGTTGTAGGTGAGAAAAGCCCCTGGGTGATTGGTTGCCCTGGGGTCAGTGTTCTGGAGCCCTCTGGACCCCTCAGCTCAGCATCTGTAGCTTATGTGCAAGAGCCAAGAGACTGAGGAAGATGTTGATGCAGGCGACACACCCAAAACAGATTGAATAAAAGACCTCATTCCTTTCTACTATGTTTTTTGGTGAGGTGTTTCATGGGAATTGCCCTTGAGAGACCCCTGGAGCCAATGTGGGATATGGACAACCACAGGCAGGGAGCCAACGGTCTTTCCAGGCTGGCTCCTGGTCTACACACAGGAAAACTTGAAAAGCAGAGACCATTCCCACCGACAGGCGTTCTGCACTGGTATAGGAGTAGGCACTAGAAAGCATGCCGAGTACAGAGACTTGAATTCTAATTCAAATTTGCCCACCCATCCACTACTACCTGAGGTAAGTCTGTTTTCCTGTGTGCAGCTCAGAATTCCTATCTATAATCTGAGCCCTCTGGTTCTGCTCTCGTACGACACTCCATCATTACCCTCTGTGAAGGGGAACATGGTGTGATGGGGGAAAGCAGCATTCAGTTGGGAGCCACACAGCCTTGTTCTCGTCTGTTGTAGTCTTGACTGCCGTCTAGCTGTATGATTTTACCCAAGCTGCCCCCTTCCTCAGCCTTAGTTTCCCCAAACGTAAAGCGAGGAAGGGACTGAGCAAATCGATTTGCTGAGCTCCGTTGGGATGTCCTGGCGTTCCGTTTCTCTCTACCCTATTGTCGCACTGGAAGGCTGTAGCCTATACCCCATGGGTCCCACACCAAGGGAGAAAGAAACCTGTGGAAACTTCCATCAGGCATTCACAGATGCTTCCTTTGAACCCCCCTCCCCCCATTTCCTCGTTGCTAGAACTTCTCCATAGAGACATGATTAGTGCACGGTCCTAGCTGTAGGGATGGAGAGAAGAGGGCTGCTCTGAGTTGAATCAAAACCTGCACCTTGTCCTGTTTTTATTTTTGCTCGTACTGGTGTGGGAGTATGGGGTAGAGAGTGGGGCTGGAGGGGGGTTCCAGACCCCACATTTATGTTGCGATCCTTCAGTTTATAAAGTACTGTCAGTTCACATGTGCATTTACTGTTCCCCACCTCACCCCCAGTTACCTTTTGGGGTCCAGCCCAAACACATTTGCTCAGGTTGCTCCCGTTATCTAGAAAAACGGTGCACCTGTTCCTGACACAATGCCTTCCATAGCAGGTAACCATGATCATACTGTTAATACTACTATAATGATAATAATAAAACAAACAGTTATCACTTACTTAGTAATCATAATAAACAAAAAATGCTGCCTGATTTACACTTCCATCTCATTTATTTCTCACAACTACCCCGTGGAGAGGTTTTATTTCCTCTGCATTACGGAGATGGAGACTGGGGGAGGCAAAGTGATCATGGTAACGTTCAGTGGCTGAGGACAAACTTACAGTCTGATGTGTCTAAGTTATCTGTCTTGCTCTGAAGCCAGCATCCCTTGTGCTGCTGTTATCTCCCAGAGATGGATCTTGCCCTCAGGATCCCCTAAGGTTAGATTCCATGGCTGGATTTCTCTGTATCTCTCACCTTGGTAGGTACTCAAGAGACAGTGGATTCTGGTCTCATTGAACCATATCAGATGGGAGCAAAAGATGTTAAGAATCTTCTCAAGGAAAAAAAAAGAATCTTCTCAAGGTCACCCAGTTAATATTAAATGGCAGAGCTGAGATTCAAACAGAAGTCCATAAGACTATAAATTACGTGAGGTTCCATATTCCCACAGAGTGCCTGTACAAACCTCAAGCTTTCTTCTTTTTTAACATTTTGGTGGGGGCGGGGGGTGGGGACATCAGGTTGTAATGAGGGTATGAGAGTCGGCAGCTCTCAAGTAAAAGCAACCTGGATCCAGAAGTTTCTGATGGTTTCTATGCTTGTGTTTTGTTAGCAAGATTGGAAGGAGTGGAGTGCAAGGTGGTAGAGTTGTTGCTGGCACAGAATTCATTTAGCTTCTACTTGAAAGTCATCTCTCTTTTAAATACATATTGATTAGAGGCCAAATGCCTCAGTTCTATTCTTAGCCCAGCACTTTAATTACAATGGATTCTTAGTTAAGCCTGATGGTTCAGTTCTCTGCCATCCTCTTCCCCCATCCTCTTTTTAACTTACACATCAGAAAAACATACTGGAATGGCTTTCTTAAAAAAAATGATCCTCAAGCAAAATGTATCACAGTCATGTTGAACGTACAACCTTGATGACCCACAGAGCCATTTCCCTTAATGGACTGATTTTCAAAGCCAAACTTTAAAGATATAGATGTATAATATTTATCCTTATATAATAATATTAACAACAGTAATGGTAAGAATCATCTTTTGGCATCTGCTAGGCGATGGATACTATGTTAAAACAGGTATATGCATTATTTCATTCAATCTCATCCACATTTTATTAAGAAAGTACTATTACTACTCCTAGTTAACAGAATTGGGGTTTAGAGAAGTTAAAGAATTTGCCCAAGGTCATGCAGCTAGTGAGTGAAAGAGTCTGGAAACTTTCTGGCCCTGGAGGCTGAGTTCTTAATTATTAACATCAACTGATTGTCTTAATGAGGAAACGGTTGCTTGTTCCAGAGCCATGGATTTGGGCTCAGAGAGAACACCCATCATCTTAGCAGGATAACCAGTGCATGTGGGACTGCCTTTGATTTTTTTTTTAATGGGTTAAAATTTAAGTAAATTTTCTAGATGTCATAGAAGTTTACAGCAGAGACCAGACAGATATTAATGCCTCTTTCACTTCCATATCACTTCATAGTTACTCTGCAAAGCTCGTGAACTGCCATAATATTTTGTGAGTTATCTTATTCAGATAAGGAACTTTTAGCACAGAAAGATGAAATGTTTTGCCTCAGGCCACAGAATTAAAAGTAGCAGAGCCCAGAACCAGACCTTTGTCTTCCTGTTCTAGGTAGTGGGCTCTTTTTTACAGATCAGGAAAGAGTTGGAGGGATTGATTGATTTATATGTAGAGAGAGCAGGGGTGGGGGAAGACGGGCAGAAGGAGAGAGAGAGAATCCTAAGCAGGCTCCATACCCAGCATGGAGCCCAGAGCCCAGTGCAGGGCTCAGTCTCACCATCTTGATATCATGACTGGAGCCAAAATCAGGGGTTGGATGCTTCACCAACTGAGCCACCCAGGCACCCTGAGTTTGAGGGATTTTTAAATGTCTTGGCCAAAATCAGTCATTTGGTAGCAGAGTCAATGCTATTGCTAGAGACACCAAGCAGAAATGAGAGCAAAAATGTGCTTTGGGTAGGTTGTCAGAAATACTGTAAATCCTTAAGTCATCTCGAGAACTGGGTGCTATCATATACACCAAATTGTAATCTATTATGTACACCAAACCACTATCAGCAAAGATCTAGATTATGAAATTGGCTTTCCAGGACTGATATTATATAGCTCCCCCCAGACATTGGGAAAGGGTCCAGAATTTTCTTTCCTCACTAATAGTCGGAAACAAGATCCTAGAAGATATGAAAGTCAAGATTTAATCTTGCACAGTTTTCTTTACAAGATTCTGAGATCTATTCCTGAATCCCTTCAGGATGATAAAGCTGCCTTGCAAGTGTGAATTCAAACAATGGGTACTTCTCCGTGTGAGTACATCTACCAAAATTTTCATTCCAAATGGAATCCAGATCTCAGGGGAAGGAGGCTGAGATGCAACATTATTTACATCACAAGTGATTATTTTTTTCTTTCCATTTTATAAATTTCACTCGAGAATGAAACATTCAAGTCGTGGAAATAGAAGAGATCGGTTTCTTAGTGACGTCCATTGGTAGGCTGGAACAAGATGAGGACAGAGCCCTGGGCTTTCTCATGGAAGCTCATTTGAGATGTCAGTTCCAGGCTTGTTTGTAACTTAGATTTTGTGCGCGTATATGTTTTTTATTCTATCCTGGTGATTTTTTCCAGACTGAATCCACTATTGTGGTTTTTGTAAAAAAGAGGATAGCTGGAATAAAATGCCATGGTATGTATAGTTTGCTATTCTATGTGGAGAGTTGGAAAGTGAAGAGGGACTTAAAATAGCATGAGGCCACTCCATCCAAGCAGAGGCTCAGGGAATGGATAGGGGAGGCCCTACCTTGAGGATTGGTACAGGGGTCAGTCCAGTCAAGGGACTACAGCTTGGTTTCTTTGTCTCTCAGTCTGACTCCTTGCTGCCCCCCAAATATGATAGGCATGATTCTGCCTCAGGACCTTTGCACTGGCTGTTATCTACACTTGAAATTCTGTTCTTCTAAGCTGGCTCCCACACTTTCTTCAGCTCTCGTTCAAAGGTCATTTTTCATTTTCTCAAAGAAACTCACTCTAATAGTCCTATTTTATTTTATTTTATTTTAAGATTTTATTTATTTATTTGACAGAGAGGAAGATCACAAGTAGGCAGAGAGGCAGGCAGAGAAAGAGAGGAGGAAGCAGGCTCCCTGCCGAGCAGAGAGCCCGATGCGGGGCTCCATCCCAGGACCCTGAGATCATGACCTGAGCCAAAGGCAGAGGCTTAACCCACTGAGCCACCCAGGTGCCCTAATCTTCCTATTTTAAAGTGCAAATTGCATCCTTCCTTAAAATTGCCTTGTTTTCCCCCATTGCACTTACAACTTTTCAACATATTTATGTGAATTGTTTAATAAATAAAATGCATTTATGTATTTAAATTATTTAAACACAACTAGAAATAACTTAAAAACATACATACATACATTTTAGAAGATGTGTGCTGAAAGAAATATGTGCTCCATCTACTTTGTTCACCGATGAACTGAATCACACAGAGCAGGTTTGACGCAGAGTGTAGGCACTCAAATATTTGTTAAAGAAGTGGTCGTTTATTTCATACTGCCTCCTTCAGTTATGTTTCATTATGTTTGCAAAACCTGTCAACATGTTGCTTTAAAATTGTATTGGTTTAAAAGGCACCAATTTTGAGAGCTTGCTCAGGGGATGTAACTGTACCTGTCCCCAAGTCATTTTAGTTTTTTTATTATTTTAATCCCGTATCGTTAACACACAGTGTTATATTAGTTTCAGGTGTACAGTGTAGTGATTCAGCTCGTCCATGTAGCACCTGGTGCTCATCACTAGCGCCCTCCTTCATCCCTATCTATTTCCTCCATCCCCCCACCCACCTCGCCTCTGGGGACCATCAGTTTGTTCTCTGTAATTAAGAGTCTGTTTCTTGGTTTGTCTCTTTTTCCTTTGTCATTTGTTTCTTAATTTCCACATATGAGTGAAATCATATGGTATTTGTCTTTCTCTGACTAATTTCACTCAGCATTTTACTCTCTAGCTCCATCCATGTTATTGCAAATGCCAAGGTTTCATTCTTATTGATGGCTGAATAATATATATGTAATATTTATTAATTAATATCTATCTATCTATATGTATATGCACATACCACATCTTTATCCATTCATTTATTGATGGACACTGGGGCTTTTTCTATAATTTGGCTTTTGTAGACAGTGCTGCTATATACATATATATCTCTATTTATCTATCTGTCTATATATATGTACTTTTTTGCATGTCATTTAGGTCTTTTTAAGTCATTTTAGGTCTTTTTAAGATTTTATTTTATTTAGGGAGAGCACAAGTGGAGGGCAGAGGGAGAGGGAGAGAGAATCTCAAGTAGACTCTGCACAGAGCATGGAAGCCTGATGCGGGACTTGTTCCGACGACCCATGAGATCATGACTTGAGCTGAAACCAAGAGTTGTATGCTCAACTGACTGAGCCACTCAGGTGCCCCCAAGTCATTTTAGTTTTACAGATAATGTAATTTGTCAAACCAACCGAAACCCAGTTTACAAATGAAATGAATATCAGTTAAACTGATGTTACGTGACCTTCAAGGGGAAAGGGAGAGGAGACGGAGGTATTTTGCCTATGTTATCTCCTAAGGTGTTGCCACTCACCATTTTACAAAGGAAAACCTCAGGTTTGGAAAAATTAAGGGCCTTATGCAGGTTACACAGATAGTAAAAAGAAGAGGCATGATTCTGATAAGTTACTCCTGACGGCAAAACTCATGGTTAACTATAACACGCCCCATCTTCAAACTGTAAATTCTGTAGCGATGATAGTTATAGACAGCTTGTATGTTGGCGACCATAGGACGCCGCACAGATAACCATCACTAGGACCGAAGGACTTATCAGCCCCAATGTTGAGACTGCGGATCACTGTCAGGTCTTTAAATACCAGGAGTCGGGCGCCTGGGTGGCTCAGTGGGTTAAAGCTGCTGCCTTCGGCTCAAGTCATGATCCTAGAGTCCTGATCGAGGCCCACATCGGGCTCTCTGCTCAGCAGGGAGCCTGCTTCCTCCTCTCTCCTCTCTCTCTGCCTGCCTCTCTGCCTACTTGTAATCTCTCTCTCTGTGTCAAATGAATAAAAAAAAAAAATCTAAATACCAGGAGTCTTCCACCATGGGGTCGCTCCTCCGCCAAGGTTGCAAGGTCAGGCCGTATCCAAGGACTCCTCACTGTGGAGTTCAAAGGCCTGGCCCTTTGCCTCATGAGGAACAACCTGGCAGGGCCACCCAGCTCCAGGGCTCCCTGTGGGGGTCAGCTGAGGCCTCTGTTATGGCTGCATCATCTCTCAGTTCCTCTGTCTGCCCCACAAGTGTATCTCCCAAAAGTGCCTCCTAATGAACTTCTGACGCGCAGATCTCTGCCCCAGAGTCTGCTTCCAGGGAACCTTCTCAGAATCAGTTTATTGGAGGGTATCGTTAGGTTTGAAAGAATTGCCATAGTGGCACCAGTAGCCTACTCCTTAAATCTGATCTCACATAGGAAGACTTCAGAACCCACAGTTCCATGAAAGTCAAGACATTCACTCTCTCTTAACCTCCAGAAGCAGTTTGGAAAAAATGACTGGGATGTATAATTTCACTCTTTTAGGATCATCTGTTTCCTCGATTAGCTTAGTCTGAGATCACAGAGCAATTTGATAGTCCTCACAGTCAGTAAGAAACTGCCCGTGAAAATTCCTCCATACAGTAAGGGAGGCCCCCTATGTGCAGGGTATTATGCTCTTTACCGTTGAATAAGCCAAAGATGCATAAAATTACCCCTGAAAACTCTTCCATTCAAAGAGCAAGACCTATTCTGTGCTGAGGATTCGTGCATGACACCCAGAGAGAATCAAAGATGCATGAATTTAGTTCTTGCCCTCAAATAGCTCTGGGTTTAGAAGGTAGTTTTCTAACTTATTTGCATTGGAATCCTCTGTAGAACTTGATGAAAACATCCATGACTGGTCTTGGAATGGCACCTAGGAATTATTCCTACTTAATTTTTATGTTCTACTGCAAATGGTCCATGTACCACTTATAGAGAAAATCAGATCCTATAGGTGACATAAAATATGCATTGCTTGATCTACTCTGAGTATAAGTAGTAGGGTCGGCTCTGTGGTAGCGACACATACTCTACTAGGGAGAGATAATGTTATAATTAATCTATCTATCTATCTATCTATCTATCTATCTATCTATCTATCTATCTACAATTACAGAGAAATTGTTACGTGCCAGATACTATGATAGGCTCCCTGACAGCACATAGATGAACTGTTCATGGTTCCTCTTCTCAAAAAGCTTCATTAGAGCTAGAAAGCAGTTATTAGTATCTGCCTTTATTTACTTACCTCCTTATTTCATCATTTAATTCATCTTTCCATTCAGTCAATATTTGCTGAATACCTACTAAGTGAAATGAGCTATCAAAATGACAAATGAGGAAATATGTGATAAGAACCTACCCAAAAGTACCAATATCCTTCCATGGGAAGGCTGACAGTTTAGCTTCCATGTAATCTTCAGTATTTAAGGTCCAGTTAATTAAAATGCTTCCTGTGGCAATGAACAAGCAATCTTCTCGAGGCAGTGATCACCTTGAAATACTGATACTTGTAACTGTATTAGGGCCATCCTACTTCCCATTAGTTCACAAGTTGGGGGGAGGAGGGAAAGTAGTAAGAGTTCCCTCTGGTTTGCCTGACTCAAATGAGCCATTTTTGAATTTGGAGAATTTCATAATCGTCAGTCTCACTGGCCTGTACTAGCAGATTTCTGGATTTCTAGGAAAATCTCTGGTATGTGTCATGGTGAGGAAATGCTCAAACAAGGAAAAAGGGGTAAATGAAGAATCCCGATCATTTAGAAAGAATTCACCAAGAAGCAGAGGTCTGTGCGGAGTAACGAGAGAACTTGCACAATGCAGTTGCAGGCAATACCAGCTCCATGACAGGTGCTGCTGTGCTCTCCCCTCCCCCGCCCAAGGCAGGCAGCAGCAATCCATTCTAGTTCTTTTTCCCAAAGAGGCAGAGGGAGCCATAGAACCCTTCTACAATCACAGGCTCCAGACATCCACTCCCAGTTAATTATAATTGCCATAAGAGATGTTACCTGGTTTCCATTCCGAGGGCAGTGGCCTGGATTTCAGAGTGTGGAGATTTAGGATTTGGGTCCAGTTCTTCTCACAGGTTCTCTGGACATGGGTTTACTAGTCTTTCGCGTGGGTTACTTGTCTTATGTATGCGTCTTGTGTGTTTGGGAAAATCAAAGGTGAGAAAATACGGGAATCAGCATTGAGAAAAGAAAGTCCATACTGCTCATAAATAGTGGGACTGTACTTGACATGCCTTACGTGACCCTGTGCTCTCTCCTTCTGATGCCCTTGCCTTCCAGCAATCTAATTTTGGGGCCATTTTGAACTTTTCTCATTTTCCTGAATGCCCTTTAACTCCTTTACTTCTATCTTACATTAAATACTGTTCTCTTTCCCTGGGCAAACTTCTCCCTCCTCTCCTTACCGCCCTCTCCACCCCTAATCCAATCCCAAACTACTTGAATGCATGATTTTTCACTATCCCCTGAACATGTGATTTATGCCAACTCATTCTTTATCTGTATTGGTCCTTCCTCTGGGAGTTTTTCTTTGATGACATCAGTCTTGGGTTGGACTCTGTTCCTCCAGAGCCCCCTTCTTGCCCTTGTCTTGGCCCTCACCTTCAACATCTTTGTGAGCAAAGACTATACCTCTTGACCTCCATTGTTTCTATAGTTCTCTGCATGTTATCAGCACATAGTAGGTGATCAAAAATACTTTTGGTGAATATAGCAGCAAGCATTTGTTGCTATTAATGATGAGCCTGATGATTGTATCTCCCTTATTTTATACCAGTCTCTTTTTAACTGTTTCTTGCCTTATTCTGTATTTTATGTAATCTGTATTTATTTAATCAAAGTACTTAGTTATTAATTAGCTAATAAACTAGAGAATAATTTAACAGAGACTCATAAAGAACCAGAGAGGTTTGATTTTATGTTTATCCCATTTACATTTACTGAGCACTTTCTATGTGACGGAAAATGGAGAAATTAAGAAGCAAATGGCACTGTCTCTGTCATCAGAGAAATCAATCTATTAATGGAGGTGGACATCAAGTAATTGACTGAAATTTACATTTTTTGCCAGTCTGAGTGGAGTGAAACAGTACTAACTCCTAAGGATGTAAGTATGCTCATTTAACGATGGAACATTAAGGCCTGATAGATGTAATTGGAGGAGCAGAGTTCTTGGCATGAAGTAGATGCTTGATAAATGTGTCATTCTGGATAAATAACCCCGGTCCAAAAATGAGTAGAAAGTGATCCTTAAGGATCATGCATTCTAGTGGGATGAGGTACAAGACGTAAATGAGAGGGGAGGCTGACAGAAGATAGTGCTGAAGTTCTGGAACCCACACATTCCTCTCCTTCCACCATCTTCCCTAACACCCACTGATCCTGCTGTCCCCTTCTGTGAAAACGAATATTCTTCTTGGGAGTTCTAAGTTCTCTGGTGTTCCTGTTTGCTTTGCTGGGTGCTCCACCTTGGCCTCCTCCCAAATGTCTCCTGCAAATGTTTATTTTTATAAATGTTGCATATACAAGGCAGGAGATAGGGAAAGGGGTGAGCCAGAGTCATTTACGAAAGCACTTTGGCGCCATGCTCCGGAAATCATTTCCGCAGGAGGCTGCCCTGGACAGAATGCACTTATCCTCAGACCTCCTATCCCTTCTTCCAAGCAGAACCCATTGCAATTTTTATTTACAGTCAGAAGCTTTGTGGAGTTCTGAGCCAACAGGCTGCTTTCCTGAAAAGCCCGTGGTGTCCTCGAACATTCCATACTCATCTTAGACCAGAATGTTTTTCTGATTGATCCAAACAAATGACGAGGTACCTATCTGGGCCAGAGGAGAATTGGGGACCGGATTTACCCCCATCAGTGGATACTTAATGGGTGCCTATTTCCCAGGCACAAGACCTAGGATCCTGAAAGAGCAGGAAGGGACTACATTTTATTGAGGACATGCCACCCATCACCAACCTCAGCATGCATGATTTCATAAAATCCTTATGAAATAGATATTCCTATCCCACTTTTCAGATCAGGGAAGAACAGAAGGAAGAACAGAGGGAGGGATGTAGGATTTGAGGGTCTGTAACTTGTATGATGCCCCACAGCTGGTGAATAGGCTCTCTATCCACTTTCCCTCCATCATCTCCTACCAAGCTTTTGCCTCCTCTCCACCAAAAAGTGCTCTCAGCCTGGTGATCACTGACAGCCACGTGACTGAACCCAAGAGTCAGTTCTCAGTCCTTATTTTGGCTGACCTGTGAGCAACATACAGTTCACTTCTTCACCTCCTCCTCATGAAACACTTTCTTCCCTTGGCTTGTGAGACATCACACACACTCTCCTGGTTTTGCTGGATCCTCACTGCCAGGTCTTCTTTCTCAGGTTCTTAGCTGGTTTTTTCTCATCAACCTGATGTCTTGATATTGAACTATGTCAGAACTCAGTCCTTGGGCCATTCGTTTTCTCTGTCGACATTTACTCCCTGGGCGATGCCATTCCCTGTCATTGCTTCAGATATCATTGGCACAGCGATGGCTCCTCTTGCCCTCCACCCTGGACTGCTTCTCTGAACTTCAGATTGGTATATACAACAGGGTACTTGATAGCTCTCCTTGGAAGTCTCAAACTTACCATTTGCAAAATCAACCTTCATCTCTTCCATCAAACCCACTCCTGTGGCAGACTCCGCAGTCTCCGTTCCCAACAGCTCCATCTTTCCCATTGCTTAGAACAATGACAACAAATCAAATCTCCTTCCCTCATACTCCACAGCCAGTAGGGCAAGATGTGTGGTTTGAGTTGCCTTCCAGATACATCCTGGATCCAGCTAGTGTTTGCCGTGCCTATGGTTACCAGCCAGGCACAAGCCTCCACCTTCTCACACTCATATAACTGGTGGTTTTCCTTCCTTTGCATTTGTGCTCTAAGCCTGGTCTCAACTTGGTGGCCAGTGTGGTCCTGGTAAGCTGGTCAGTTATCTCCAAAGGCTTTTTGTCTCACTGGGAGTAAAAGCCAAAGTCTTTAAAATAACTACAGCGTCTGACTCTCTCTGGCCTCATGTTCCTTTTCTGAGCCCCTCACCCATCCATCCCACCCACTCCCCACACACTCTGATCCAACCCCATGAGCCTTTTTGCCTTTCTCCCTGCCTGAAATTTTGCCCCATAAGCATCTACACAGCTGGTTTCCCCAACTCCTTCAGCTCTTCCTCTGAATGTGACTTTCTCAGGGAGGAACTAGCTGTCTACATAAATTACATCGCTACCCCAGCATTTTCTTCCTGCCTCCCTTATTTTATTCTTCTCAACACTTCCCACCATCGTATATTCTGTATGTCTCATCTGTTTATTCTCTCTCTCTCTCTCTCTCTCTCTCTCCACACACTAGAAATTAAGTTCCTTGAGAGTAAGGCTTTCTTCTTCTAGTTTCCCCATTGCTACATATTAGAGAAGTACGTATTATATATTGGAGCCTCAATTACTATTTGTTAAGTAAATATACACATAATGGAAGGAAGATATCAGTGACGTTTGGTATAGGCAAGGAAGGCTTCCTGGAGGACGAGGGAAAAAATTTTGTTGAGTACTTACTGTGTGCCAGGCAGGCACTAAGTTAAATATATTACATCCATTTTCTCATTAAATCCTTCTGACAACCCTCTGAAGTAGATATTTTTATTTCCATTGTAGTGATTAGAAAACAGTGAAAATAGTGATTAAATAATAATAATTAGATAATAATAATAATAAGATAATAGATAATAATAATAATAAGATAATAATTAGATAATAAATAATAATTTCTAATAATTAGAAAATAGTGTCAAAGGCTCACTCATGTCTTCTCAAGATCACTGAAACGATTTGTTAGAGAAACCCATGAGCCAGCTCTTTTTCTCTCTGGTCACCAACCATGGGATACCGTTTTAGAAATCTCCATAAGCACATAACTGTTCCGCTTGCATTAAAGAAAGAAATCAAAGGAAGTCACATTTAAAAAAGAGGTAAGTGTTCATTTGCACATTTGTTTATTTTTTCAGGAACTATTATGATTCCACTCTCATAGCAATTCTATTATAGTATGAACTGTATCCATAGGGGAGAAAAATGACTGGCACATTCCCTGCCCTCAATGAGCCCACTGTCTAGCAAAGCTGACATTGACATGAAATTTTAAGTGTCTTAAAAGCTTTGTGCTTTAGGAGCACAGAGGAGGGAGCAATTGATTTCATCAGGATGGAATCAAACAAGGAAGGCCTCAGAGAGATGACATCTAAACTTGACCCCACAGGCTGGGGGAAGTTCCAGCCGGGGCTGCAGTAGGGGCAAAGGATGAAGCCATGGCCCCTCATGTGGACCTACTCCGAGGGAAGAGCTTAACAGAGGAGAGAATGGTGGATCTGGGACTTTGCCCTAAAGGCAATAGGAAGCCATGGCCAGATTTAACCTGTGAAGTGGCCTGGTTGGATCTGTGCTTGATTGACATGGCTCTGACTCCCATCATGGAGCATGGATGGCAGGAGATAAAAAAAGGGGGGGACAGGATGCTGAGATAGGGGGCCTTGCAACATCCAGGAAGAGATGATGTGGTCAGTGTGGTGGCAGGTGAAGTGGGAGTGATGGGTCATGATGTAGGTTCATGTACTTAGAGGGTTACAGTCAGTTGCTCTTAGGCTGACCTTGAAGTCACCTGGGGAGCTTTAAACAATTCTGTTACTTAGAATTGTGCTACTCTGTAGCTCATACCAATTGAATCGGAATTTCTGGGGGTGGGGTAGGTGTAAACAGTTTGTAACTAGTTGTATCCAGATGATTCTATTATGTAGCCAAGTTTGAGAACCATTGGCTTATGAATTCTAGGTCTGGATGACTCTATTGGATGTCACCAGGAAGGAAGAAGGGAGACTAGGGGAGATAAGATCTTCCAGCTCACATGACTTGGGGAAAGGCTATTGTTTCAATATCTTTTCTAAAGAATCAGTCCGGTTACAACGGGTACTTGATGAGTAGCCTTGGGAAATTGGCATACCTCCCAGCTACAAAAAATGGGAAATTTACCTTATGAAATTATTGTAAGGTTTAAATGAGGTAATGCATTTAAAATGCACGTGGTGCCAGGAAAATGGTGGGAGGTCACAATTTTTATTTTATTAATTATTTAATTCTGTTACACAAGAATGAGTCTACAGGAAAAGGAACGGTTTCCAGCTGAGGGATGTGTATTTGGTTCTCAATATATTGTATTTATAGTGTCTGTGGGCTACCTAGTAGTCATTTGGAAATAATACTTCAGTGTTCAATAGGTAGTTAGGAGCCTTAGGGGCAAATCTGGTACCGTGGGGCACGGGTACTGCTCAAGCCACACAAAGATCCTATCACTCAGAGGGAAGATGTCGTGAGGAAGGCGGGGGGCAGACTAGTCTGTTGGGTCGATGCAAATCACGTAAGCCTCAGTTTCCTTCTCGGCGAAGTAATAGCACATTTCAGGATACTTCTGGGAGAATTGAATACGATGTGGGTAAAGCACATTAAACATGTGGACTAGTCGAGGCAACAAAATACAAAAAGCCAGGAGATGGAAAAAAGGGAGAGAATTTTCAGAAGAGCAGCTTGTCAAGGAATAAAAGAGTTTCTTCCAAGTTGGAGGGAAGGATCAATTGTGTCAAATACATAAAATAAATCATTTTGGGCCAGTGTTCTCATCGGTATAATGAGCCCTTGGATAAAAGGATATTTACATAAGTGTTAATTTATTGTCCTCCTTTGAATACGAGCTTCCTAGCATTGAAAACAAAGAGGGGAACACAATCAGTTACAAGGTTCAAATGCTACTTTTCAAGAGGAAACAGTTATTTGCTGGCTGCCAAGCTGAAATCAATTTCTTTCTTGGGTCCTCCTTATTGGAGGGTTAACATGGGCTTTGATGGGAGGTGTCCTCTTCAATATCTCTAAAATGCTCTTTAGAATGAGTTTTATGAGGTTCCTGCCCATAAAGTGTCTGTGTTTACATTGCCCCATAAATGCATATTTACTAGGGACCAGATGATCATAATAGTGTCTAATATTACCATAATAATGAAATCAGCCCACCATTTAACAAGCATTTATTATGTGTCAAGCACTGTGCAAAGTACCTTATTTACAATGTTTTTAATGCAGCCCCAGAAGAAGCAGGAGGGCAAACATTAACATGTTTCCCACGTGGCAAAATTGAGGTTGCAGGAAGCTGCGTGACCGCTCAAGGTCAAACCAACAATATGGCTAGGGTTTAAAACCAACTCAACCTGCCTCCAAGGTCTGTGCTTTTATTTTTTTTTTTTTATTTTTTTTTTTTAAAGATTTTTATTTATTTATTTCACAGAGGGAGAGAGATCACANCCCCAGAAGAAGCAGGAGGGCAAACATCATTAACATGTTTCCCACGTGGCAAAATTGAGGTTGCAGGAAGCTGCGTGACCGCTCAAGGTCAAACCAACAATATGGCTAGGGTTTAAAACCAACTCAACCTGCCTCCAAGGTCTGTGCTTTTAAAGCTACTCTGTTCCAGAGTTTAACCTACTATTTTGTAAACACAGTTTCCAATATGATGGGTTGAGGCAGAAATCAACTGATTTTTATCAAGGAGGGAGAAGAGATTCTGAAACGTGAAATGAATTTCCAAGGTTCTCACAAGTTTTTGGATGGGGGTACCGTATGCTCAGCCTCCCCCAGGTAACCTTGTGTTATGTCCTGTCCCGTCANAGTGTCAGATGTTTTTTTGTTTTGTTTTGTTTTTTAGGTTTCCCATGTAAGCAAAATCATACTGTATTAGTCTTTCTCTGTCTAATTTCACTTAGCATGATATCTTCTAGGTCCATCCACGTTGCCACAGATGACAAGATCCCATTCTTTTTTATGGATGAATAATATTCCATTGTGTGTATCTGTATGCTATATTTCCTTTATCCATTCTTTTTTTTTTTTTTTTAAAGATTTTATTTATTCATTTGACACAGAGAGAGAGATTACAAGTAGGCAGAGAGGCAGGCAGAGAGAGAGGAGAGAGGAGGAAGCAGGCTCCCTGCTGAGCAGAGAGCCCGACGCGGGCCTCGATCCCAGGACTCTGGGATCATGACCTGAGCCGAAAGCAGAGGCTTTAACCCACTGAGCCACCCAGGCGCCCCCCCTGTTTTTGATTAAAAATAAAAACTTAAACCACTCNAGTTTCCAATATGATGGGTTGAGGCAGAAATCAACTGATTTTTATCAAGGAGGGAGAAGAGATTCTGAAACGTGAAATGAATTTCCAAGGTTCTCACAAGTTTTTGGATGGGGGTACCGTATGCTCAGCCTCCCCCAGGTAACCTTGTGTTATGTCCTGTCCCGTCAGATGTAACGCTAGCTGACATGAACAGGGAACAGAGGTTCTTATGTTCATTCCCTTTATGGGCAGAGGATATTTTCAGAAAGGTCTAGAAAATGTAAGATCGGTTTAGTTATAATTCTGGAGCCCTAAGTGATCAAAATGAATATTGCGACCTATGTATTCTTTGTGCACAAATTGCCAATTTTTCTTTTAAGGGGTGTCAGTGGCGAGTGGGGGAAGACCATGAGTAGAGGAGATTCTGCCCGGATGATCTGGATTAGTGACACACAGCCAGGGTACACCCTCTCCGGGGAAGCTCTGTCAACCTGTCTACTTGCTCTTACAGTATACATTCTCTGTCCCTCCTCAGCTACAAAGGAAACCCCTCCTGCACTTCCGATTGCAGAGCCCTGCCAAATACTCTGCCCTCATCAATCTCCATTCAAATGCCAGCAGAATGACCCCGCAGACAAAGGTAGTGAGTTAATAAATCAACATCCTTTTAAAGAATTTTCTTTTAACTGACACAGAGAGAATGGCTACAGTAGCCAAAGAGGCAGTGAGGTAATAGAGCATATCGCTCAGACACTTGGGAGCTACCCACAGTCCTGGTTTCAAATCTGTGCAGGATTGTGTACTTCTTACTTGACCTAGACCCAAGTCCCTTACCTTCTGAGAGTCCACTTTCTCATTTTTGGGAAAAAGGGAGATTAACCACACCTATTTTCTATGATGGTTGGGAATGCTGTTCCTGGGAAGACTGCGTGTTTGCATGCAGAGGGGCGCCCATAAGCAAACACTGCTAGGTTACCTCCACCCTGTAATCTGACTAGGACAGAGAACTAGGAATTAGCTTAGCAACATCCCCATTTTCTCTGGAATCTTTCTGTCCCCTGAGAACACGGGCTCGATTTACCCTCTGCCATACATTGGACACGCCCGAGAAGCCTGGGGATGCCCAGGGCTGCTGTGACCAGGTGGACAGCTCTGGCTAATTCTGGAATGCAGCGCTGCACCATCTCAAACAGCTCTTCCAGTAAGAAAGTCAACCTTTTCCCGTCTCTCTGCCCCACTCGTTTGTGAAACTTGGTTATTAAATACCTTCAAAACTTGAGAGACATCTTAAAATCCCAGCAAGGTGAAATGAAATCATGTGACTCAAGTGATCGGCCAGGTGCTCTGGGTTCTGCTCGGGAACTTTATGAGGCCTGAGAGCCCGCATTCTAATTGACATACCTCTTATTAATAATCAGAAATTAATTATTGACCGGCAAAGTTCTGTGTTTGGGGCTGTGTATAATGTAGCGATGAAAACGTGAATCTCATCCCCCCCGGGGATTTACCGTGAGGTGAGGAAAGGAAAAAAAATGCATATTGGTGTAACAGGGTAGGAATGAAAATAGACCTCCAGAGTCTGATGAACTGCTGTGGGAAGCTGGAGCACAGCAGGGGCGATGTGGGTGCTGTAGTGCAGGGAGGACCCTCAAAGAATCCTTGTCATGCCGTGGGGGCCTGGAGACATGGTAGGGAGCAGCCCTACCCCCCTGTGCCCACCTTACTGCCACACGATTTCATTTTATCCTCGGGCGTCCCCCAGCCAAGCGATTCACGCATCTTCTTGATGACATAACACTGCTCACATCCTCCTGGGTCCTATCTTCACTCTGCCTTTAGTCAAAGCTAAAGCCAACTTCAAACAGAACAAGATGCGTCCCTGGTCTTGCCCAGGCAAACTGTAATGGGGCAATACCAAATTTTGGTTCTGTTTGTACATAAGCAAAGACTTCCCAGAAATCCCAGGGGAAGCCCCAGCCAGGGCTGGAGAAGTTGGCACTTCTACACTTCTCAGCAGGAGAAGGGCAACATTGGGTTGGAAGGAACACAGACCAGAATCGGAATAGCCCAACTATCTTTTTAAAGATTTTATTTATTTATTTATTTATTTATTTATTTATTTATTTATTTATTTATTTGACAGAGAGAGAGAGAGCACAAATTGGCAGAGCGGCAGGCAGAGGGAGAGAGAGAAGCAGGCTCTCCGCTGAGCAGGGAGCCCAATGCGGGACTCGATGCCAGGACCCTGGGATCATGACCTGAGCCAAAGGCAGATGCTTAACCCACTGAGCCACCCAGGAGCCCCTAGCTCAATATCGTCAATATAGCTAGCTAAATACAGTCCAGTACTACAATTGCCTAATTCTAAGAAATTAGGGGATCCAGCCAATCTCTTTCCCTAGTTACCTTTACAGGATGGAAATGAGCAGCGACTACTCACATTCCCATTCCTTATGTGGGTGGCCGAGTTTGGGTAAGAGAAGGAAAAGAGAGGATGATGGTAACAGTGATGATTTCTTGAATGGTTACTGTAGGTAAGAGGAGGAAAAGTTATGATGATGTAGTAGTGATTATTTGTTGAGTAGTTACTCTGTTCCAGGTAGTGGGTTACTACTTTACATACCATTACCCTGAATCGGGGAAACACCGCTGTGAGGCAGTTACATTATTATCCTAATTTTACAAATGGGGAAGCTAAAGGCACGCAGAGTTGCAGTCACTCACCCAAGGTCCCACATCTGGTAAATGGCCAAGCTGAGATTGAATCCCTGTCTGTCTCCAGAGCCTCTGCCCTGGAGTTCTAGAACATCTCCTGAGAGGTCCATATGTAACAAGTCAAATTTTCTCCATCGGTTTCAGCTTCTTCATCTAAAATATGGCTCTTTTCCTCAAAAGGAATCCCTTTCTGCCTTCTCTGCCTTCTTCCCTCCTTTCTGCTAACACTGCCCTGGCCCGAGGTATTTTTTGCCTCTCATCTCAGCTGGACGCTCTGAGGCTGCTTCTTACCCATCATCTTCCACAATGAAGCCTGGGGCATATTTCTCAAAGCCAACACTCATCTAAACTGTTCCATGGTATAGCCCCTTTAACATGTAAAACCAATCTTTCTCAATCCAGTCCTCTGTGGACTTCAGCCTCAGCCCTTGTCACTTTTAAAAAATACACCTTTTTCTTGGGGTGCATGTTGGGTGCAGCTGGTTAAGCGTCCAACTCTTGGTTTCAGCTCAGGTCGTGATCTCAGGATCTTGACATCAAGCCCCATATCATGTTCTGGACTCAGCATGCAGTCTTCTTGGGTTTCCCTCTCCCTCTCCCTTTGCCCCTACCCCCTATATAAAATAAATAAATAAGTCTTAAGAAAAAAATATATATATACTTTACTCTCTATTCAGAGTACATTTCTGCTGCTTCTAACAAGTGGCATAGTTTTCCTTGATCCTGTAACATGGCATGTGCTGCTCCTTCTCCCTGATTAATGCCTGGTCCCCAGTGCAGCCTCATCCTAGTACTTCCCTTTTAGCCTCTATATATAAGTTGTCATGGGTGTCAGCTCTGTAGAGCGCCTCCTCTGATTCTCCTCACCCAGAATCGTTCTTCCTGTGTGTTTCCATTGTAAGCTGCACAGATTCTTGAGACACCCCTCTGTCCCGTGTCCATATTTCTGGTCATTTGCCTCATCCGATTGTCTGCTTCATCTGAACAAGGATAGCGCCTTACTCATCATGATATCCCGTTCCTAGCTCCATTACATGTGCAGAATGAATGCAGTAATGCATAAAGAAATAGAGGAAAGAAATTTAGGGTTGGAAACCATGGAAATTAGAATCTAGTGCCATTGTTTGCTTTGCGCCTCAGAGGTCCTTGGAAGTTTGAAAAACAGTTGACCCTTGAACAACATGGATTTGAATTACATGGGTTCATGTATATGTAGATTTTACTATAAATGTATTTTCTCTTCCTTGTGATTTTCTTAATAACATTCCTTTTCTGTAGCTTTATTATGAAAATACAATATATAAGGGCGCCTGGGTGGTTTAGTCGGTTAAGCATCTGCCTTTGGCTCAGGTCACGATCCCAGGGTCTTGGGATCAAGCTGTCTGTCGGACTCCCTGCTCAACAGGGAATCTGCTTCTTTGTCCCCCTTGGATCCTCCCCACTGCTCGTACTCTCACTCTCTCTCTCAAACGAATGGAAAAAAATTATAGTATATAATACATAGAACATACAAAATATGTGTTAATTGATTTTTATGTTATTGGTAAGGCTTCAGTCAACAGTAGGCTATGAGTAGTTAAGCTTTGGGGAAGTCAAAAGTTACAAGTGGATTTTTGACTGCAGGGAGGTGGCTGACACCCCTAACCCCACACTGGTGGAGGGTCCGCTATTCAGGAATGGCTAACAAAGAGGAAATTGCATCCCACATTAAAGTCATGAACATTCCCACTCTCCTTATTACATTCTTGCTTTCTAAAGACAGAAGTCGTAGTTCCTGAATGTTTTAGGACATTCAGCAGAAGTGCTCTAAGCATGTCACACATTTGTCTGAAAGTAAGAGAGCTGGATGGATTAATAGTACATTAATAGTCCCACCATAAAATACTCTAAGTATTTTAGATAACAGGAAAGGAGCCCTTTTGCCCTTGAGTGCACTTTAATGTGAACTGAGGCAACGGGACTCGCTCCAAAGCAAGGAGGCAAGGAAGGGAGGAAAAAAAAAAAAAACTTCAAAATTTTTTATACCAGGGAAGACTGAAATACACAAACTCCACCTTATTCAAAATACCGTGCACTTTCAAGTCTAATGGAGACCCTCAACAAATATTAATTGAATGTGAGTTGTATTAAGTAGAAAACCTAATAATGACTCTTGTTTTTCAACTCAGAGGAATTTAGGGAGCACTAATAGCTACCCATTACCTTCAGATAATGGAAATTTCTAGGTGTCAGCTATGGAGAGAGAGGGCAAGAGAGGAAAGGAGAGAGAGGAGAGATCTGGATTCAAATCCCAATTGTGCTATTACATGGGTGTGCATCCTTGTTGGATTTACTCACGTGAGTGTTGATTTGTTGGTCTATAAACTGGAGCTAGTGATACTTACTGTTTGGATGTTATGCAGTTTTGTGCAGATGAAATGTAATAGGTATTTTTAACTCTTAAATTAGAATCTATGTTAAAGGGATGCCTGGGTGGCTCAGTGGGTTAATCCTCTGCCTTCGGCTCAGGTCATGATCTCAGGGTCCTGGGATTGAGTCCCGCATCGGGCTCTCTCCTCAGCAGGGAGACTGCTTCCTCCTCTCTCTCTGCCTGCCTCTCTGCCTCCTTGTGATCTCTCTCTGTCAAATGGATAAATAAAATCTTAAAAAAAAGAATCTATGTTAAAGAAATCTCTCATGTATCCATACAAGTCATAGAGACGTACTGTGAGCCCACAGGTGAAGATTCTCTGACTGACACGTCTCCTGGATCGTCTTATGTCTGCTGTGGAAAGCTCACTGCTCTTGCTTTCTCTCTCTTGCTCTCTTCATTTAAATATACCTTATTAAAAATAAGAGATTGTCCCTTCCTCAATTTCTCTTTCTGGGCTAATGTCAGGGAGTCTATTGTCCTATGCTAACTTGAGAACTCTATTTTCATCTCTGAATTTCTCCAGGTTTCTGACAGCACCCGTCAGTTATGTGGAGGATATGATTCCACCTCTGGACTAAGGGATTTCTTGGATTGGGGACTTTCAGTGATAAAATTAGGAAATTCCAGGCAAATTGGGAACTGGCTGGCCCCTCTACATCCTAGCTTTGGCTCAATTGAAAAATAGATTCAAGGCTTCTGTGGGGAACAAAACCCCTTTCTTTTTTTCTTTTCCCTTCCATCCCCTTCCCTTCCCTTCCTTTTTTTTTCTTCTTTAAGAGAGAGAGTACTCATGCAAGTGTCGGGGGAGGGGAGCAAAGGGAGAGGGAGAGAGAGAATCCCAAGCAGACTCCATGCCCAATGCAAAGACCAATGCAGGGCTTGAACCCATGACCCTGAGATCAGGACCTGAGCTGAAATCAAGAGTTAGATGCTTAACTGACTGAGCCACCCAGGTGCCCCCAAACCGCCTTTTTAGGGCTTATCATATGGTAATAATAGCCAAGAAAAGAAAGTACATCCTAAGGGTAAGTCAGTCCAGAAGAGGGGGAACTGCCAGTCCAGCTGGAAACAGTGACCTTTAACAACCTAATATCGAACCCTAATTGTCCAGTAGAATATTAGGGCTCATTGAAAGTCAGACTCTTCCCCATCTCATTGATTAGAGAAGAATGAGTAAGAGAGAGGAAGAGGGTCTGGCATGTTTTTCTCTCCCAGAAGTCCTTTCATGGGTCTGTGAGGAACTAGGAAGTGGATTTCCTTGGTTTGGACTTGGTGGCTCTTACAAGTCCCTACCTGATAGTACATAGTACGTGAGGCAGGGTGAGAGGTGGGGTCGGCATGGGATTGGGACACCAAAAGACTTAGAGTCCTGGCGCCCAGCCGTGTGATCTCGGGCAAGCAATTTTCTCAAAACCTTAGCTGCGGGGAATTTAATGTATAACCTTTTCAAAAGAGCCTTCTGAAATACTACATGGATGTGTTGGTTTATATTATTTAAAGCAGTAGTTTTTTTAAAATTAACATATAATGTATTATTTGTTTTAGGGGTACAGATCTGTAAAGCAGTAGTTCTTAACTGGGGTAACTCGGCCCATGCCCCCCCCCCCGCTGGGGACATTTGACAACATCTAGAACCATTTTGGGGTTGTCATACTTGGTGGAGGATGGTGCTGCCAGCTGGGAACAGACAGGGGCTGCTGCTGAGTATCCCAACCTGCAGTGCACAGGGTAACCTCCCGTCACCTGCCAACAAAGAATCACCCAGACCTTAATTGTAGAGATGGAGAAATCTCCATTCAAAGGTTGATAGATACTAATTATCTTTGCTGTAACATTTAAAGTTAGTCTCTGAATAAAAAAACATTCAGGGGCATTTGTCAATAATCAATAGTAGCCATCAGCAATTAGATTCATCTTGTAGTCTCTTTTGATGCACCCATATCAAGGGTGAAGTTACCATGACTCTTTGAGTAAATGGCTTTCCCGAAGAAGGCATGTGCATGTGTGCACGCACACCTGTGTGTGTGGTACGTGTGTGCAACACCCCTTTGAATATTTTCGGTTTTACCCATAAAATTACTGTTTTTAAAAGATCATAGCAGGCCCATGAGTCTGTGGAATAATATTTTATGCTGTGTTTTTCTCTGGATAAAAGACACTCTGTCACCTCTTACAGCTGTCATCCAGTTACCAACATTCATAGTTCTCTTTTTTTCTTCTTTTTTAAGAGTTTATTTATTTATTTGAGAGAGAGAAAGAGCATGCATAGTGGGGAGGGGCAGAGGGAAAAGTAGAATCCCCACTGAGCAGGGAGCCTCCCGTGGTATTCCATCCCAGGACCCTGAGATCATGACCAGAGACCAAGGCAGATACTTAACCTACTGAGCCACCCGGGCACCTAGAATTTTCACTTCTCTTAGTTGATTCTTACAACACCTCTGTAAGGTAAGGTGGAAAGTATTATTCCCATTTAATGAGTAAAAAACCTGATACCCGGAGTCCCGTGAAGATTTGCCTCAAGTCATAGAGTTATTAATTACTGAAAGATTTGTGAGTCTCAAAACTAGAAAATTAGCAGATCTACAGCATCCCATACAGATAGGCGTTTGCACGAATATTTCATATTTATTTTCGCTCAACATCTCTGTGGAAATGAGATGTTTATCAGGCATCGACATTCGGTGTGAGGATAACTCAAATGACACCAGTCTTGCTATCAAATTTTTCAGAGACTTGTAAAAAATTTTCTCTAAATACTGGGTGGGTATCCTAATGTTAAGAAAAATTGTGTTGATTTTTTTTAAGCTACTAGAGGAAACAGATGTTCAAGTGAATTTGCTAGGAAGCTGTGTCATCACATGAAAGTTAATTAAAAAGTTAACATAAATAATTAACTCTTTTCCACATACCATATGCTGTATACTTACACAAGCATATGCACAGATACATTTTATATTCCCAGTTGGAGTTTAAGCCCCTTGAAAGTAGTGACCTTTCTCACATCATGTGTAGAATGCTTCCCAGCTCATATTTGGGTCCTCATTTAAAGAGAATGCATGCAAGGGTAGGGGACAGTTAATGAATCTATTGAAAAGATGGTCTAGAAACCCAAGGAAGGACTACATTGATTGATAATCCCATTTAAAATGTGTGGTGGGGTACGGTTTTTGAAGTGTTTCCTGTGATTAACATCAGCTACCCTCCCCCCCCCAGATCAGTAGGACTCTCTTCGGTGAGCTGAATATACGTGTTCTCATATATAAGTTATCTGTCTGCATAGACTGGAGATGGGTACAACAAAGCAGGCCTGGATTCCGCCCACGCACTTCACGGGTTAGGCTTTTTGCTCAACCCCTTGGTACTTGTACTTATGTTCCTTAGCCTGTGGAAGCTGATTCTTCTTGCCTCACTTAGAGGACACCATTGCTCTGAAGATCAAAGAAGAGCACCACTGGTAGAACGGAACCAAGAGCAACCATGTAGTTTCTTACATGGGCCTCACTCTAGCTTAGGTGCCCGTTAATGGTTCTGCATGGACTGATGAAGCTCATCCATTGAAACGATTTTAAACCAGCATCTTTTTAGGAAGGAGAAGGAGAAAGCTGGTGGCAAGGTGTGGTGGGGCAGATAAAAACCAATCGGGAAAGGGGAGGACCACCTCTAATTCTTTGACTTCTAGTTTTTCCCTATCAGTCATGAGCAGACTCCACTTCCTTCCCTCCACTTAGATTCTAGGTGCCCAACTTTACAGAATTTCTTTATCAATGAAGTATTTTCATTTCCTTCCATTCCCACATGAACATTCCCTGACCTCTCTTGGAAAACTTTCCTGGATAAATGCAAAGATCTGCCTCATCCATGTTGCCATCTGAACGCTGCTTCTGAACACTGGGAGAATTAAAAAAAAAAATTGTCCACCACTATGGACGGAAGCCACAACTGACTGATGGCCCCAAACCTCACTTGAGTCTTGAACAACTGAGAGCCATCTTTCCTGTTTCCCGTATGCACTGCTGCTTGGTGTCTTCACCCTTCACAGCTCTTTCACCCTCTCTGCTTGGCTCTGGAAGTTCCACCAATTCTGTCCTGGATTTCCACAGAGAAACCTCCCTTCTCATAGAAGCCAGCACAGGGAAATTCCTGCAAAGTTCTCCCCCAAGTCTTGAAGGTAAGATGTGTCTCCATCTATCTTCCCTCTGTTCCTCCTATCACACAAAGAATGTGCTTATGTCCCTTCCTTTGTATCTAAAGATAATTCCTTTGTCAGTGGTCTGGTGAACTTCTCTAGAACTTTATCCTTTCAACTATCCTTTCCCCATGACACATCATCAACCCCATTCCTCTTTCTCCCATGATTTGTTCCCATCAGCCCCGAACAGAGGCTGGTTCACCCATGTTAAGAAATCAAAGTTTCTCCCAGATGTACAAACTGCACACAAATCTAAATCTGTTTCTCCATCCAATGGTTAACATATTTACTTTCTGCCCTTTGCAGCCAGATTTCTAGAGGAGTTATCTACACCCATGGTCTTCCCCTTCCCATCCTCCATTTTCAGTTTCCCACATGCCCATCTGGCTTTCTTCTCTTCATTCCTTCCTCATCCTGATGGCATATGCCAACGTGTAATGTGTACTTCATAAATACTGGCTGATGAGTCAGACTTGCTCCGCCTCACCTTTCCACCATCTTTAGCCAAGTTCATCAAAGGCTTCACTGTTGCTAAATCCCATAAATGTTCCTCATTTCAGACATTTATACCATAAACGTTCCATACATTTATTCCATACATACCATACATTTATTCTATAAATGTTTCTTGTTCCATATGTTTATTCAGAGCATATGACACTGTTCTCACTATATCTCCTGATCTTTTTTTTTCTGTAACAGTTTTATTCAGATATAATTCACACGCCATGAAATTCACCTTTTTGAAAATGTACAATTCAATGGTTTTTAGTATATTTATAGAGTTGTGCAACACTAACCACTATCTAATTCCAGAACATTTACATCACTTAAAAAAAAAATGTTCTGGGAGAAAACCCCGTCATTCCCAATTCCCTTCCTTCACATAGTCCCTACTTCCTACTTTTTATTGAAGCTATTCTGGACATTTTATGTAAATGAAATTAGTCAACGAGGTCTTTGGTGACTATCTTCTTTTACATAGGATAATGTTTTCAAGTTTTGTCCACATAGTAGCATATACATCAGTGTATCATTCCTTTTTATGATTGAATGATATTCCATTGTGTGGATATACCATATTTGTTTATCCATTCATTTGCTGAAGGATGTTTGGGTGGTTTTTACTTTGGAACTACTATAAATAATGCTCTGTGCATATTTGCATACAAGTGTTTATGTGGGATGTATTTTCATTTTTCTTGTGTATATTCATAAGAAAAGAATTGCTGGGTCATCTGGTAACTCTTCAAAATGCTTAACATTTTGAAAAACTGCCAAACTGATTTCCAAAGCAGCTGTACCACTTAATGTTCCCACCAGCCATGAATAGGGGTTCCATCTTTTCTACATCTTTGTCAGACTTCTTAAGTCTTTTTAAATTTTAGCCATCCTAGATCTATCATTGTGGTTTTGATTCAGATTTTTCCCATGGCTTCTGGTAAATATCTTTCCATGAGATTATTGGCCTTTTCTGTATCTTCTTTGGAAATAAACCTCTTTTTAGGTCTTTTGCTCATTTTTAAATTATGTTGTCTTTTTGCTGTTGTTTTAGTTCTTTTTATATTCTGCATTTAAGTCCTTTATCAGAGATATGATTTTCAAATATCTCCTATTCTCTGGGCTGCCGTTCCATTTTCTCGATATTGTCTTTGAAAAAAAATATTTTAAATGTTACAAAGTCTAGTTTATTCTCTTTTTATTTATGCTTCAGTGTTATATTTATGAAAAATTTGCCTAATTCAAAATCATGAAATTTTAATGCTAAGTTTGCTTCTAAGAATTTTTTAGTTTTATATGTAATATTCAAGTCTCTGAGCCAGGTTAATTTTCCTGTGTAGTGTGGTGACAGGTTCACATTCATTCTTTTCCACGTGGAGACTCAGTTGTCCCAGCACCGTTTGTTGAAAAGACTGTTCTTTGTCTCTCGGTTGGTCTGGGCAGTCTTATCAAATATTGATTAACCATAAATTTCAGGGGGCAACTGGGTGGCTCAGTGGGTTAAANCCTGGGTGGTTCAGTGGGTTAAAGCCTCTGCCTTTGGCTCAGGTCATGATTTCATGGTCCTGGGATCAAGCCCCACATCAGGCTTCCTGCTCAGTGAGGAGCCTGCTTCCTCCTCTCTCTCTGCCTGCCTCTTTGCCTGCTTGTGATCTCGCTGTCAAATAAATAAATAAAATCTTTAAAAAAACCCCATAAATTTCAGGATTTATTTCTGGACTGTCAGATCGATTTCAGTGATCTGCAGGCCTATGCTTATGCCAGTACCACATTGTCTGAGTGCTCTATCTTTGTTGTAAGTTATGAAATCAAGAAATGCAAGTCCTCTAAGTTCATCGTTCTTTTTTGAGATTTTTTCGACTATTCTAGGTTCCTTATATTTTCCTATGAATTTTACGATTTCTTTTTTCTGCAAAAAAATGTTTGAAATTTTGTTAGAGATTACACTGAATCTTCATTTCAATTTGGGAAATATTGCCATGTTCACAATATTAAGTCTGGCAATCGGTGAACATGGGGTATAGTTCTCTTAATGTGTAGGTCTTCTTTAATTCCTTTTTTTTTTAAAAAAAATATTTGAGAGAGAGAGAGAGCAGGGGTGGAGGAGGCAGAGGGAGAAAGAGAAGCAGACTCCCCACTGAGCAAGGAGCCTGATGCAGGACTCGATCCCAGGTTATTCACCATATAATACATCATTAGTTTTTGATATAGTGTTCCATGACTCATTGTTTGAATATAACACCCAGTGCTCCATGCAATACATGCCCTCCTTAATAGCCATCACCAGGCTAACCCATCCCCCTGCCCCCAAACCCTGAGATTGTTTCCTGGAGTCCATAGTCTCTCATGGTTCATCTTCCCCCTCTGATTCCCCGCCCCCTTCATTTTTCCCTTCCTTCTCCTAATGTCCTCATGCTATTCTTTATGTTCCACAAATAAGTGAAACCATATGATAATTGTCTTTCTCAGCTCGACTTATTTCACTCAGCATAATCTCCTCCAGTTCCATCCATGTTGATGCAAATGTTGGGTATTCATCCTTTCTGATGGCTGAGTAATATTCCATTGTATATATGGACCATATATTCTTTATCCATTCATCTGTTGAAGGGCATCTCAGCTCTTCCTACAGTTTGACTATTGTGGACACCACTGCTATGAACATTGGGGTGCATGTGGCCCTTCATTTCACTACATATGTATCTTTGGAGTAAATATCCAGTAGTGCAATTGCTGGGTCATAGGGTAGCTCTATTTTTCACTTTTTGAGGAACCTCCACACTGTTTTCCAAAGTGGCTGCACCAACTTGCATTCCCACCAACAGTGTAAGAGAGTTCCTCTTTCCCCACATCCTCTCCAACATTTGTTTTTTCTTGCCTTGTCAATGTTTGCCATTCTAACTGTTGTAAGGTGGTATCTCAATGTGGTTTTGATTTGAATTTCCCTGATGGCTAATGTTCTTTTTGAATTGTTCATTGCCAATGTGTAGAATACAACTGAATTTTGTATATTAATCTTATATCCCATAAACTTGCTGAACTCACTTATTCATTCTAATTTTTTTTGATTCCATAGGATTTTCTATGTGAGCCATCATATTGTCTACAAATAGAGATAGTTTCATATTATTCCTTCTAATCTAGATGACTTTTATTTCTTTTTCTTGACTGAATATCCTGGTTAGAAGCTACAGGAAAAAGTCAAATGGATATGGTGAGAATGGGCATTGCTGACTTATTCCTGATCCTAAGATTCCAGTCTTTCATCATTAAATATGATGGTAACCATGGGCTTTTCATAAATGCCCTCTATCGGGTTGAGGAAGTTCCCTTCTATTCATAGCTTGTTGAGTTGGGCTATTATGAAAGAGTATTGGATTTTGTCAAGTCCTTTTTATATGTGCATTGAGATGACCCTCTGGGTTTTGTCCTTTATTAATGTAGTATATTACATCGATTGATTTTTAGATGATAACACAACCTTGTATTTCTGGAATATTTGAGTCAGGTCAAATAAAGACAAGTCCTGTGAATGGGGTACTCCAGGGAACTGCCAGGCAGATCAAATAGTAGTAATTCTCTGGAAAAGAGGCTTTTAGGAGACCTCTAACCTCTGTCCCTGCTAAGCTGCTGGTTTCACAGCTACCATAATTGTGAGGCTGATGGTTTTCATGGCTGCTCTTTGGGAAGAAGGAGATAGGAATAGGACATGTTAAAATGCCACTAAGCTCCGCACTGTTCTTACTGAGATTCAGCTGATTTTCTCTAGTAAACACTCTCAGGTTATTGCCAACTTTTGATTAATTTCTAAGATTCTGAAAAAAGTTGATGTTGACAATTTTTTCCAGTGATGTCCTTGCTTTGATAGAGAAGTAGATTTTCAGACATCTTTACACTGCCATTCTTATCTCTCTGCTACTGTTAATGAAATGTGAAGAAATATTCTTCATAATATGTCTGACCTATAATGATTATTTTTGTTTATTTTTATGGTTATCTATGAGACTCTATTTTATCATCTCCTTGGATGTCTGATCCGGTGCTATATGACTTCCTTCAGTGTCTCAGGGCTAGCAACTCTGTATTTGTAACTCTTTGAACGCAGATATTCCTTGTGAACTCCACACACACACACAGATGAGCTTCGATCAGTATCTCTTGGAGGACCTACAGGCATCTCAAACCCAACTTGTCCAAAATTAAAGGGCGCCTGGGTGGCTCAGTGGGTTAAAGCCTCTGCTTTCGGCTCAGGTCATGATCTCAGGGTCCTGGGATCGAGGCCCACATCGGGCTCTCTGCTCAGCAGGGAGCCTGCTTCCCCCTCTCTCTCTGCCTGCCTCTCTGCCTCCTTGTGATCTCTCTCCCGCTGTGAAATAAATAAATAAAATCTTTTAAAAAAAAAAAAAAGGTCATAAAATTAAATACGTCATTAAGCTTTTCCTCCTACCTCATATCTGTCATCCCTATGTGACCTTTCATGGTTAATGGCACTACCATGTAGATGGCCAAGGAAATCAACAGTCACACTTGACAATTTCCTTTTCCAACCCATACAGATGATCAGATGATCATTTTACCTGATCATCCCATTTTCCTGCTTCTTGACGATGTTACTCCTCCTTTTTTGACTCCCTGTTACAGGTCGAATTGCATCTGAGTGTATGAGTGGTGTCCACAAAGAACTTCGGGGTTTGGATTCTGCCTTCTCCAGTGGCATCTCTCCTCATGCTCCTAGCCATCTCGAGTTTTCTTTCCCATAATCGAAATGATCTTTCGTTCGTGCTACTCCAAGAGAAATTCCTGTGTGCTTTTATTATTCTCACATTTTTTTCTTTTTTGCTTATGCAAAATTGGGTCCAGCTGCTTCCCATTCAGTGATCTTAGCACACGAAGCCTCACAGCACAGCTGCAGCGTCAGCAACCTTAATTGACCCATTATTCTAATTGTACTTACCAGTGTATCTGCACTCGGCTGAACTGACCAGGACTGTCACAGCCAGCGTTGCCCACGCCTTTCCAGTCCACCTTCTTGGTATGTCCTTGACAGATCTCAGCAGCAAGCTCTCTCATTTCTCCTCAAACTATGCTAAGGGGTTGTTCCCAGCCATCATTTTAACCCCTGAAGACAGAGTTGCTCTCTTGCTTTTTATTTACTTTTTCTCTTCTTAAATGGAATTCTCTCTTCCAGCCACTTCTACCAGCAAAGGGATCAAATGGATGGGTTTACTAGCTAAGATTTATGGCTGGTCTATGCAGTCCTGTCCAGAATTCAGGACAACTGCTAGAGTTAACTGTGTAAGTGGATGCAAAAAGGCCCAACTTGGAATCTTGTTAATGGTTGCCCCTCAGTAGGCGGCGGCTCCGCTTCTTGTCATTGTTGTGATCGCCCACCTGTAACCTCTGCTGAGAGGTTTCAGCCCCATAATCTTTTGTTTCTTCTTCCTGATCCTTTACTTCCTCTGACTGTTCCTTCTAGGTTCTGAGCAAGCAGGCTGCTTGTATCTGGATCTGGCAGATCCTGCAATCCTGCTTGGCTTTGTCAGACAAGTTCAGGCATGTACAGACATGTCCACGGGTTTCTCAGAAGGTTGACTTTGCCAAAGCCATAACACCACTCCCCCTCCCTTCCCACCGGGTCCTCTGCTCCAAGCTGTTGGACATAAGTTCGTGCTTTCGAAACGTCAGTATTTACACGGAGTCTGTGCCTCTGATTTACCCAGTGTCCAGCTGCTGATACTTATCTTGAAATTTCTAAGTGCAAGACTGCAATCAAAGCGTCAGGGTACAGAAATGAACAAATAAAGATGTTTGGGGACTGCCTGCTTTTCTCATGCGATTTGCACATTTTTCTTGGCTTGCATAATCCGAGGTGGCTGGGACCATGGGCCCCTTCATTCCTTGGCCCCGTGGTACAGCACATGGCAATGTTACAAATACAGGAGCTGGACATCAGGAGGGGCCTCACCCCTGCTAGGAAAGCGTCCACCTCTGTGCCTCCCAGACAGCGTTGACGCATTCAGACAAGCTGGACAAAGAACGTACAGTCTACATTCCCTGGCCTTTGAAGGGAAGATGTTGCAATGTACAGGCAATTGGAGTGTTTGCCTAATTCATCAAAACATTCACATTTGCTAGTAATACAATGCATCTATGATGAGAAAGACCCAGGGGGAGCTCTGTGGATTAAGGGTAAAATGGCTCATGTTTCCTAATTTCTACCATTCGGCTAAGCTTTGAAGCAGCTCTCCCTTCATTCATGAAAGTGTTACAGTGTTGTTTAAAATGCATGGACTTTGGAACCAGATGCATTTGTGGCTCAAACTTGGTAGCTGTGGGATCTTGGGCAATATACCCTTTCTAAAACCTCTGCTCTCATCTGGCAAGTAAGGGTAGTATAGTAAAATGTAACTCTTAGCGCTTTTATGAGGATACTTTGAGATGATGCATAACGCTCAGCAGGGTAATAGTGCCATAAATGAACTTTTATCATTCACTTACTTTTTCAGCGCCTACCATGTGCCAAGCACTCTGCTGGGCATTTAGCATTTCTTTGATCTTGGAGTTGGTTGAACATTTGAATGGGAGTCCGGAGACAGGGAGAAGCATATTTTGAAAGAGGCAAAGAAGTCTTGAGTTTAGCCCCAGTTACCACCTCTGCCTGACTAACCTCTGTGGTCTTAGACAAGAGACATCTCTCTAAACATCAGTCCCTTCACTTGTCAAGCAGAGTAACTCTTCCTGTTCCAAAGAGCAAGTGGAAAGATCTAATTATTATTGTGGTCATTATGATAGCTAGCATTCATACAGAGCTTGTTAGTTTCCTAGCACTTTCCAAGCATTTTAAATTTACTGCTTTACTTAACCTTTACAACCTCTCTGGGGAGAATTTGTATACAAATTTTACAAATGAAGCCCCCAAGGGATAGAGGAGTTGAATGACCTGCCTGCAGCTAGCCATCAGAAACCAGCGAGTTTCACTTCGGGGGCCTGTTCCCTCCGCATCACACTTTGTATTTGGTGGACTGTAGAACCCTGTAGAAATACGGAGATTCATTATTACCACTCTGGAAAATTCTACCCAATGAACTGCATTTTGCTCTGATGATCGGAGGATCCAGCGAAGGGACCTGAAGCAACTCCTCCACCATGCTTTTTTCCCCAAGCATTTTATTGTGAAACTTTTCAAACATACAGAAAAGTTGAAACATTTTTACCGTCAACAGAGATATACCTACCATCTGGATTTGACAATTACTGTTTCACTGAACTTGCCTCACCACACGTCTAGCCATCTCCAGACTTCCCTCCCTCTATCAATCATCCATCCTATCTGTGACTCATTTCAAAATAAGTTGCAGTCATCACTATACAACACCCAAATACTCCAGTATGCATACCATGAATTAGAATTTAATATACCTTATGATTTTCCCCCCAAAATGCAATCTTAGTTCCCATATCCAGCATGAAGATTGGGCAACCTCAGAAAATAATTAAACACACATTGAACCAGGGGAGAGTCTACTTTTAATATTATCACTTTATTGTTCCCACTGCTGTTGATTTTCACACCTGATTTTTCAATACTCAGAGCCCGTCTGCTGTTCAGCGGCTTTCTGCTCTGCTCAGACCTTCCATTTCATCCCAGACATAATGACTCCTGCTCAGTTTTTCCCACTCCCACCCTCACCCTCTTGTGCCCAGATCCAACCACAGCTTGCTGTCTGCCAGACCTCCATATAGCCAGTGGCATTCCAGTGTTGCCACAGAGCTCCACGTGGTATTTAAGTCTCTGTCTGACCCAGCCAATTATTACAATAACACCTTATATTTAGTTGGTGCTGGTTCATTTTTTCATTCAGTAAGTATTTATCAAGAGCATATTTAACCAGGTGACCAGGAGAGGGGGAGGCCAGGAGTGGGCAGGGAGCACAGAGTAACAAAGGAATCAGACCCACCAGAACATATTTATTGCATGACTTCTGTGTACACAGCATTGCCATCCAGGAGTTGACAGTCAAGTTGAAGGAAGGAAAGAAAGTCACAGGAGTCCACCGGAGGCCAGCTCCAGGGAGAAGCAGGGGAAAGTTCGATGTAGTCATGTCGTAGGTCTGTAGGTGTGCCTGTCTGCCAAAGCCATGTCGAATAAGGCTGCTCACAGGATTCGACTGGGATTTCTGGAGAGAAATGAAGCTGTACATACATACTGGGTAGACCTAGGACCATGCACTAGGGGAGGGATTGAAGAGAGCTTTTTGGAAAGGAGGAAAGAATTGTATGGGGCAGTTGTCAGAATGTCTTGGGATGTGTGGAGGGGTTGAATGACAGAGTCAAGACTTACAGCTGCAAGGGATCACCACCTGGATAGAGTCAATGAAATTGTAAAGATTGTTGTACTACAAAGTCGAGGCCTTTTACAGGACTCAGTCAGAGCTGAGATTGTTGGGCAGCATGCTAGGTGCCCCAAAAGACAAAGGTAGGTGATAACATTCTGCTTAACTGATGAAGAAACAGGAAACGGGGAGTTCAAGAGTGGGGGTGCCAGTATAGACCAAAGGGAAATTGAACAGGGAGAAGCAGACAATCATAAAGACCCAAAGAACTTTGTGTAGCAAATCCAAAAAGTCTTCCAGAATAAACAGAAGCTCGTGTCCTAATGTTGCTGCCTTCTAGGTGTAAGAGCTAGAGCTTGATGACCCCAGCTTTCTTTGTTATAAGAGTGGAATCAAATTTACTCTCAAGGGATAGTGTGTGGGTTAAATGAGATACCACGTGAGAAAGGTTTGGTACAGCACCTGTTGCAGAGAGCTTACTTATAATTTTAGTTTCTCTTTCACACTCGGGTCCTTTCGCATACCTGACGGTTATAGAACTGTGAGGCTGTCACGGAACCCGGACCTTTCCAGAAGCACAAGTACAGCACTGCCATTGAGTGCTTATGGTAGCTTTTGGGTGAAGTTTTTTTAAGTTTTTTTTTTTTTTTTTTTTTTTTTTTAGGGAAAATTAATTTTTAAAGTTGCTTTCCCTTAGCAAAGAAAGAAAGAGATATCATTTCACCAAGCCCAAGCACACAGCTTGGAGAGTGGAGCACAGATTGGATTTTGGCCCACACAATGCTCATCTTCGCAGCCATGACTGCCCTACCCATGTTTCCAAATAACATTACTCCAAGAGGGGAGAAGTCAGACAACCTTGATCCACCAGAAAAGAGTCAATAGGTCCCATCAAAGAAGCCATTCAGGGACTGAGAGACCTTCTCACTGGGTGGCTGTCAAGTAGGAGGAAGGCATTAGAAGAACTCCAGTGCCCTTGCCACCTCTGAGATCTGGGGGCTCTGACTCTATTCTGTGGTAACCTGACCTCCCCCACATCACACCACCATTTGTGTGTAAGTAGGGTCACATTAGAGCTGACCACCCATGTTTACTTCTGTGTTTGGAATTCCAGTTTCAGGGATCTACGTGTTAGGTCTCTGAAGATGGCAGATGTCCCACAGTGGGTTCACAGACAAGCCCATTCCCTCCCAGGACTCTGTGGGGTCCCCACGCCTACCCCAGGTCCCCCTCTTATGTTGAACGGCGGCAAATCCACCTGGGGAGGGATTCTCGGTATTTTGAAGGGCATAATTGTATAAGGATGCTTTCAGACTGGTGCTTCCAGACACTCTGAATTCTCAGACATCTTCCAAATGCTCAGCTTCGCCTGTGTTCTCCCCCAGAGTGAGGAGGAGGCTATTTACACCCATTCTGTGCCATGTTTCATCTCCTGGGCACCACGGATGTCCTCTTTGTACCTCTGTGGCCCACAAAACCTTTGAATAAAAGCTCCTTCAACTTCAGTCCCTGGACCATGCCAGCCACATCATAGGCACCCAGCTGTTCTCCCCATTCCCCTTTTCCTCTTTCTCTGCAGCCTTCCCCAATTCCACCCCCTCCAACCAGTGCAAACTACACATATAAATAAACACACCCCCGGCCAGCTCTCCAGACATGTATGAATCCCAGTGTCAGCCTCAGTTTGGGCTCACATTGCTATGTAGTAAATCTATCATGAGTATTTGTGAAGTCCTCACAGGATGTCCAACTGAATTGAGTTCTTGGGACACATTTTAAATGGAAAAGTCAGTGGACCCTGCTGTGCAAAAGTGCAGTCAAATAAGGACAGGTTTACTTTTAAAACATAACTTTGACACTTTTTTTTGTTTGCTTTATAAAATAAAACAGTCTCATTTTAAACAGATTTAAAAATTCAGACCAACAAATAAAAAAAAAAAAAGAAAGAAAAATAATGGCTGAAAAATTACACTATCCAGACAAATTATCTGCTGAATTTTGATTTGTATCATTGCAGGAATTTTCCTAATTTATTTAACTAGGTCCAAAGGTTTATAAATACAAACCATTGCTAACATTTTGCCATTTTAAACTATGAACATTCTTAGAATCATGTCTTTGAAGAGATCCATGATCATTGCCTTAGAATAAATTTCCAGAAGTGAAATCAGTAACAGAGATTCCCACAGGAGATCATTTCGCAAGTCATGCCAACTTCAACTTCAAATTTATCCCAAATCCCAGCAGTGCTCACCAATTCCACTTCCACTTCTCTACTCCATGTCCCCTTACACCATCACCCTGGACCCCCTCCCTGAATGCACTGCCCTTGAGCACCTCCCCTCACGCCGCTGCCCTAGACCACCTCCCGGAAACGACCTCCCTAGCCCACCTCTCCCCCCCTGCCCATCACTGCTATTGCTTGGCAGTTGGTTTCCGTCTTTGTACAATGACTCCTTGAGTTTTTCTTTTTTTTTTTCTTTCGCTTAACAAAATGAGAGATCTTTTAAAAATAAAGTCAGATCCTATCAGTCTACTCCTAGAATACTTAGACTTGAATCCCCATCATGGCCCTACAAGTCTTCATGATGCTGTGTGATCTAGTCCCTAGCTGTGTCTGTGGCCTGCTCTCCCTGTTGAGCACCCCCACACACACACACGCGCGCGCGCACACACACACACACATTCCAGGCTGGCTGTGTTGGCCCTCCCACTGTTCCCTCAATGAAACAAGCTCATTCCTGCCTCAGGACCTTTTCAGTGACTTCTCCTCCTCCAGAAAACTCGTCATCCAGATATCCAGATCTCTAACAAGCCCCTTCATTACTCATTCTAAAATAGTTCATCTCCCCACCCCGGAGTCATCAGTCTCCCTATCCCATACACTTAACCCTGTCAATACCCTGCTTTAGTTTTACCATCACATCAATCCCTTTATGATACTATTCACATACTTTTCTGTCTCTGCATACTGGAATTTATGCGTCATGAGTCCTTTATCACTGCTCCCCAAAAAGCTGGAAAAATACTTGCATTAGTAGATGCTCAATAAATAAATATCAATTGAATGCATGTATGAAAGAATGAAGATATTGTTTATTAAAGCATACACATAATAATAAACCTTTTGATGCCTATGACAAACTGGCCTTTGAAAAAGTATAACTTACTTCCCATTAGCAGAGAATTAAAGAAAATAGTTTTTATCTTGACTTGCCCAGATTATTTTCATGTTTATTTTCTTAATATCCCCTGGAAAAAAAAGTGTTCTTAAAAATGGTGTTGATAGGGCGCCTGGGTGGCTCAGTGGGTTAAAGCCTCTGCTTTCGGCTCAGGTCATGATCTCAGGGTCCTGGGATCGAGGCCCGCATCGGGCTCCCTGCTCACCGGGGAGCCTGCTTCCCCCTCTCTCTCTCTGCCTGCCTCTCTGCCTCCTTGAGATCTCTCTCCCTCTGTGAAACAAATAAAAATAAAAAAAAAAATCTTTATAAAAAAAAATGGTGTTGATAAAGAAAAAAGTTCGTTAGGTGTTTCATCTTATTGCAAACTTCCCTAGAAAATGACTCAAAATAAGTGTGATATAAAACTCTCTGAAGGATAAACAGATTTCTTTTTTCTCATAACTGAGCTTCTTCCTGCCTGTATTTAACTATGTGTATAAAGGGGGCAAATAAAAGATGATGAAAGTCAAAGTAGGTAAAATTCAAAAGGCAGTTTGGTATATGAGAAAAAAATCTTGATCTCTGGAATCAGACCTATGTGAATTTCTATTCTAGGATGGTTACTTACTGAGCCAAAGGGGACATTTTTTAATGCCTCACTGAGACTCAACACCCCCAAGTGTAACATGGAGATAATCATTACTTCCCTTCCTGAGGTACAGTTACGACTAAGTAAAAACCAGGCAGGGTATTTTACTGAGCACATCTAGAGCAGGGTCTAATATGCTCAATAAATGAAAGCTATTTTTATCTACATTCTTGTCATATTGGTGACGTCAGCTGTTCACTCGGAAACCTTGCAGAGAAAGGATATTGTGGAATAGAAGGACTGTCCTCCAATGTGTTAGGAACCATTTTTGTGGAGGAAGGGGATTCTTAGGAAAGAATTAAAGTTACAGCTTAACAGACCCTGGTCAATAAAGGAACTTGGCCTCAGCAGCTTGAACGGTCCAGCAGATAGCAAAACTCCTCATGAAGCAGTATACAGCTAAAATCCGCAAGCAGAGGCTCTAAGAACAGTCACAGTAATGGTGACTCTGGAGAATATGCCCCCTGAACTGTTAGTGATACTCGAAGTTTCTTTTTCAGTGTCCATCTGTTTTGCTTGTCCCTGATGGAGATATATATATTTTTACGATATTTATTTAATCATTTGACAGAGAGTGCACAAGCAGGAGGAGCAGCAGGCAGAGAGGGAGAAGCAGGGTCGATGATGAGCAGAGAGCCTGAAGTGGGGCTTGATCCCAGGAGCCTGAGATCATGATCTGAGCCAAAGGCAGATGCTTAACTAACTGAGCCACCCAGGTGCCACTGCGACAGAGATATTTAAAGGAAGAATTTTCCTGTGGCCTCTCCAAGCATGCTTCTTAAACGATCTTCTCCATTGATATAGAAACTTGGCCTTGAAGGAAATTATGCTTATGAAAGAAAATGAGTTTCAGCATTCCTCCTAAATACCTCAGCAGTTGGCTGCAAGTGTGCAAAGGCCAGTGTTCTGTGAAAATTCTTCTTTACTAATATAATTGCAGCTCCCAAGCTCGTTGGCTGTCAGCACATTACAGTAAGAATAAGAATTTATTTTGGTACTCACTCAGGAAACCCAACCCATTGGCCCCCTCTTGTCTTCCTCTTTTAACTCCTTCCCATCTTAAGTGGTGAAGTCTGGACTAAGAAGCTTATTGGTTGGAGACTCAAGAGAAGTAGACGTACTGGTATTTGCCCAGTAAACTGTATGGTTTTGCATTTTATCCAAATGGCTTGCACATATGTCCCGTGATAGAATATCACCAGGGTTTGCCCAGCCTTCTCAGCCAAAGCATGCAGTAGAAGAGGAGATATTTCCAGTCCCTAGGAGACCCTTGCTTACTAAGTGCCTTTGACCATGTTGCTCTCCCCAAGTCTGCAAGCATCACAATTAAGATTGCAGGGCTTGACTCACACTGACCTGGGTCCAATTCCTGGCATGGCCACTCACTACTTGGATGATTTTCTTAACCTTTCAGAGCCCAAGTTTATTCATCCCTAAAATGACTTATTGCTATACTTGTTGATTCCTCATAGAGGTGTCATGACCAGTAACTGCAATACCGTAACGTCCAGTGCCGAAGCCTGGGCCTAGCACATTATAAGAGCTCAGTAAATGTTCCATTATTTTAATAGATAAATACATGCCAGTCCTGGAGGAGCCTTATGCATACCAGCTAGTGTCCTCAATTCTGCATCACTAGTTGAATCCTGGAGGTGACATTGCCATTCTTCCAGTGCCCCCCGCCCCCAGGAAGTGTTTATTCATTTAACAGTGGGTCATCAGAGTGCAATTTTGAATCAAGCACTGTCCAAGCTATTGGGGGACATCGATCCCTGGACAGGTGTTTCTTCCTTCCACTGTCGTGTACATTCTCAGATGGTCTTGGATTCTTCCTTCCCTGACACCCCTCCCCTGGCCAATAAGTTACTGAATTCAGTTGGTTCTATTGCCTAAATATTTCTCCATACCACCACCACTCCCTGCCCCCTCCAAGCTTCTCTCACTATCACCAAACCTCTGTTCTGCTTTGTTCACCTCTTGCCTGTGTCCTCACAGCAGCATCTTCACCACTTTCCTTGGAGCTAGCCTCACTCTCCTGCCAGCTCCTCCTCCACAATCAGTCCCAAGTGTCTTACTCAAACCCCATGCTGCTCAGAACAAAACTCAAAACAAAACAAAACAAAACAAAAATGAAAAAAATCTTCCTTGGCATTTCATAGGAGGTCTTTGATCTTCTGACTCTCTTTGACCTCCAGGCTGATTTTTGGCCCCTTTCCTACAAGGGCAGGCTCTGACCACACAAAGCAACAAAAACAACCTGATTCTGCATTTGCTATTTTATGTTCTATGCTTCTGTGCCTTTGCAAATGCAGTGTCCCCTTTTTAGAAGGCCCTTCTCCCTTGCCTACTGGGAAAACTTACTCTTTAATATTTATTTCAAATGTCACCTCTACTGGGACCCATCCTCATACAGTTGGTCACTTCATCTTGGGAGCTATCTCTATACCTTGAACCTTTCACTCTTGGTTTCTCTTAATGAGTCGTTACCAACTCAAATGTCACCGCCTCATGGCAGGCGTTGTTGTCCACTCCCTGCCCCCAAACCATGACTTTCTACACCAGATAATTTCTCCTAGGATTTCTTGCTATTTACAAATATAGGTCACTGAGTCTTATAAACAAGCTTTTGTAGAGCAACCACACAATTATATAATTATAAAATAATCAACAATGTTTCTCACACTAAAATATGGGCAAAAGTCTTGTGTTTTACTTCTCATGCAAAAACAAAACAAATTCTTCATCATCACAAGGAAATACTGGTGTAAGAGCATGCTAACTATTCAAACCTTAAAATTCTCATTTTTATCACTGTGTGAAGCCAGATCAGGAAGAAGTCATATCCCTGGACCATATTCTTTGGCCCCCCTAATGAATTGTCTTTTTGGAACTGTGATTTAGCACTATTCTCTTGGTGTTCATCCTGTCTGCTGCTATTATAAAAACCAGATGTTTGCAGAACATCTTTTGGACTCTTGATCAAAGTGCTGGTGCAAACATCTTCCAGTGTATTGCTCAGTGTCTTTTGTGACAGGTTTATCTCAGAAGTCAAATCCAGGACAACATGTATATCTATCTACATTTTCTTCTGCTAGATGCCAAGAGTAGATACCCATCATGTTTCTCTCTTTACTTAGGCTTCCAGGAAACTCAATACTAATTTTGGCACCCAATTGCTCTAACTTTACTCCACCAAGATTTATTTTTTTACAGTATACTTCTATTTTCTCTTTCCATTACTGACTCCCTGTTTCTTTTTCAGTCTCTCACATGTACCTTTTTTCCACCACTGGTTATAGGATTTGTGACAAGGAAGTGTGTGCCAGTAGAAGAAGCATGCACGTTCAAGTCACAGGACACTGAGTTTCAAGGTCAGCTCCGTCCATTGCTAGACCTATAACTTTAATTGCCTCTCCCCTCAGTTGTCCCAACTTAAAAACCAAAAAATAATGGGATCTAGGTGTGATTTACTTTTTAGGAATATTATATGTTAAAAATATATATGCACATAAGCATTCCTACTGCAGTGCTCATAATTTAAGAGGGGCTTCTTTTTTTCAATTATGTTTGTGCCCCCTCAAAACCTATTGGAACGTCAGAATAAATGCATGAACAGATAAATGGTAAAGGGGAAAATAACAAAGGCAACAGGATTGTCCTACGATCAGGTGTGTAACAGATAAGAATTTGATCTTGGATGAGTTCATAGGAAAAATCAGCCACGGGGCTTTAAAGGATGCATATGATATACACACGTGAAAAACAGAAAGAGGGTGCTTGGGATGGCGGGACTTGGAGGGGAAAGAGTAAAACGAGAAACCCCAAAGGAGGAGGACCTCATAGCAAGTTTATTAACAAAAGCACCAAAGTATGTACTACAGTGATAAGTTTATTTATTTATTTTTTAAAGATTTTATTTATTTACTTGGGAGTGAGAGAGCATGAGAGGAGAGAAGGTCAGAGGGAGAAACAGACTCTCCCTGGAGCTGGGAGCCCAGTGCGGGACTCAATCCCAGAACTCTGGGATCACGACCTGAGCCGATGGCAGTTGCTTAACCAACTGAGACACCCAGGCGCCCTACAGTGATAAGTTAAAAAAAAAATTTTTTTTTTCAGAGAGCTCCTACCTCTACAGTTGAGGGTCACTGAATCTACAGTGAAAAAGTTAATTTCTTAGAATGTTAAAGGGAAAAACAAAGGCGATATTGAGAGCATTCCTCTCCCTCCTCAAATTTTAAGGAATTGAAAATACAGAAAATGTAAGAGGAGTAGATTTAGCCCAAAGATTATCCATTTACCTTCAGAAGCCAAGAAAGACATTTCTGGAACCATGGAACAGAGGAGCGAGATTGAGTGCTCAGCGTCACGTAGGGCCGTACGTCTGAAGAAGAGAAGAGAAAGGTCAAAGTCTCATAAAAATATAGGGGCGGAATGTGGCCCCAAGTTCCCACTCCCTGACTCCCTGTCCACCTTGGGACTCCCACTTTGTCCGTTCACCAGGTCCTCTCCATCTCTGGGTCCCTGCCTTGCACCTACTCCATCTGGGCATGGGAAGGGCAAGTTTGTCTAAAAGCAAAATCTTTTTCTCTTCTACCTCCTGGGTCTTGATCCACTTTAGTGCCAAAATTTTTGGTGATCAATGAGACCGAAAAGGTCTGTGTCATGTTTGGAGCACGTTCCTTACTCATTTGTGTGGCTAGATCTGAAATACCAGAAGAAAGTATGTTTTGAGAGTCTGTTGTGAGGTTGCCAACTGAGTGTTTGGATTTAGATGGATCACACGCAACACTTTCAAATGGTTTTCGGCTCAGTATCCAAACATTTGGTTTCTTATCTACACTAATTCCAAATTTTATGAAGTTGCTGAAAGTTTATTGTGGATAAATTCATACGTGCCCGAAAAAGATGCAGCTGAAGTAGGGTTTCACTCTTTGGGTGGGGCTGGGACATGCCTTCCAAAGGAAAATGTGTAAGTGCAATGAAGAGAAAGACTTCTGCCCTGGCAGTAACATTTTTTTTTTTTAATCTAGAAAGGATAGAAGAGATGATCTGTTCTGGAGATGAACAATAGTTTAATAGACAGCTTCTCTCTAGTGGAGTGTGTTGAGAATCCTGAAGTTACACTCTTACAGACCACGAGAGAGGATCATGGCAGATTGGTAATGTCTGCCCCGAGCACGGAATGGTGGCAGCCCCAAGTCGGACGTGTGCCATTTCTGATCTGACCCTAATGCAATCCTTTCCTAATGTTAGAGAGTGAAAATGACTAGACAGGTGGCATCTAGGTACAGAAGCCAGGTTCCCTGACTTCTGTTAACATGGTTTTTGTCATTCTAGGATAGCTTTATACTTGGACGCTTCTAGTTTGATAGAGAAGTGACTCTACCTGCCTAGCACTTTCCTCATGTTTTTTATTCTTTAAGGCAAACAAACAAACCCAAACTACTAATGAATTAAGGTTTCTTTCAATTCCAGAAGAAACGTCCCAGATGGGTCCCTAAATCCTGATGTGGCCTTGTCACAGCATCTCAGCTGTAGCCACACTGGACGGGAAGAACTTGTGGATTCCTCATAGATGTTCTCAAGTTAGAAGGCAAAGCCTAGCCCTTCCTGCCTTTCCTTAATTGATACTTGTTTGCTAACAGAGTAAATAAGGCCCAGATTTTTCTTCATCTGTAGGGATGTGGGTAGCTATTTTTTCCTTGAGCCTGCCAGGTTCTATGTTATATAAAGGAGAATTTTAGAAAGAGAAGTCTTGCCTTAATGCAGGGAGGAACCAGCCAGGCCAAACATACTTGTAACACATGGAAAGAGGCTGGAGCAGGCGTGAGCAGTGTTGGACAGATGTGCTGAGGAGGGACGGTGGGGGAACACAGTCCTCTACTCCGTTTTTTAATCCCCCCAGCTGATCCCACCCAAACAAATTCTTCGTAGGATTTCAGAGCCACAACTGGACGGAAAGCTGCCCACACCTTCCACCTTAGTCTCTCACCCTCTTTTTGTTTTCTTTAGTAGTCTCTGAGCCAAATGGCTCTGAGCTCTCCCCTACTAATTCAGAGCATATTTTAGACTTCCCCATAAACACGCATGTACAGAAGTAAACATCTAAAGCAGAATATATAAAAAGCTGGGCTTTTACTCCAATTTCTAGGATCTATTGTGTTTTCCAAGGAGGGGACATTGGTGTCACCTGGTCCTGCATGAAAATAAGTCCTCTAAATTTAGACTATAACATTCAAACAGTAGAGGGTGAGCAGCCCAGGGGTGTGCCACACAGATTGAACCTGACTTTCGAAGATCTGAACACTAGCCCTGACTGCTCTGACACACGTGCATGTGTGCGTACACACACACACACACACACACACACACACACACACACACACACACACACCCTGCATGTTCTTGGGCAAACTGTTGTCTCTTCTGGGCCTGAACTGCTCTGTAAATTCCCTCTGCCCACCAGCCTCCTTGACCCCCAATAGCAGTTGCTCCAACAGAATCTTGTACTCACATCAATTGCCCAATTGTTCTTTCTGCACTGGATCATGATTGTGTGGTTGCTCTGCTAGTGTGAGATGAAAGAATCTGGGTTTTAGAGGCAGATTTGGATTGAAATCCTGGTTCCACCCTCTCAAATGAATGGCCGTGAGCAAGTTATTTAGCCATGTTTTTGTATGAAAGGTGGAAAACGTGGTGATGATAATGTCTACTTACCAAGGTTCTTCAGAAGGTTGAAAATTAGAGCATATATGAAAATGCCTACCTACGTATAATCTTAAGATTTAGTAAATCTTTGTTTCCCTCACACTTCCTTAACATCTAGCATAAGCCTGACGTGTGGTAGGCATTTCATAAGTTGCTGTTGGGAAAAAAGAGAGGGAGAGGGAAGGAAGGAAAGGAGGAACAGAGAGAGAAAAGGAGGGGGGCACCTGGGTGGCTCAGTCGTTAAGCATCTGCCTTTGGCTCGGGTCATGATCCCAGGATCCTGGGATCGAGCCCCACCTCTGGCTCCCTGCTCAATGGGAAGCCTGCTTCTCTCTCTCCCACTCCCCCTGCTTGTGTTCCCTCTCTCGCTGTGTCTCTCTCCATCAAATAAATAAATAAAATCTAAAAAAAAAAAATAAAGGAAAAGAGAAAGGGAGAGAAAAAAAATAGGAAGGAAGGAAAGGAAAGAGGGATTAGGAAGGAAGGGAAGAAGAACAGATGAAGGCAAAGGGGAAATGGTGTTAAATATGCCCTGTTCCTTAGCTTATGAGGTCCTAAGGGGCCTTCTGTGGCATAGTCATCTCTATATCCTCACTTCCTAGTACTGACATCATCATATCATAACTACTCAATGTTGGCTGGCCAGATTGTATTAACCTTTAACATGGGGATAATGATACATGCTGTGCTTTATCAAGCGCCTCTATGAGCAACTGCTGGAGCATTGAGTGTGAAAGTTCTTTGTAAATTGAGTAAGAGTACTGATGACTGACCTAAGGTCTGGTATATGATGCTAAGCTACACTACAGGTCCCAAGTTTCTGTTTGCCTAAGCTAATAAAGTGGGGTCCGAGGAGCCTACTGAGAAAAGTATCACCCCGAAGTTAGGTACAGACATATACAGACAAGTTTCATAATACTTGGTGTATGCAAGGGATGAGAAGAGAGTTGAAATGTGGATTATAAAGAAGGATTGGACCATGAATTTGTGGAGAAAGAATGCATCGTAAAAGAAAAAGAAGCTTAGGATGACAAGGATTTAGGGAGTAAAAGGGTGGTGGGTAGAGTGGAAAGGGGTATCTAAATAAGCTCTAGATCACTTAGGGACCCAAGTTGCCCTTCTGTGAGACTTCCCTAAATGAGGGAAGAAATAATTTCCTCCCTTTGCAAGAAAGTGATTAGTCACCATATAGGATGAGGAGCATGGTATACCAGATGAATAAGTGGAGATCTGGGCCAAAAAAGATGCCCATGTGGACAACTAATACAAAGTCCACAGTGCAGAGGTTAGAGACAATGATTTATCACAGTCTTTATGGTACACATTCTTCAGTGGTTCCTGGTAGGTAGCTCACATTGATTACTAGACACATAAGACAACATTTGAGGAAGCCAAACATTACTATAGTGGGAAAGAGAATACAGGGTAAAGCATTAGAAGAGCTAGTGGGGTTTTCTGATACGCTGTGAGGTACTGGAAGCCAGGTCTAATGTACGTATGTCTTTTCTACTCTGGAGATTCCAAAGAATGGGGGCACTTAGGTTATGTAAAGTAGCATGATACATAAACAGGATTACTGTGCTAGATATTTTAAATTCAGTGACTCTGAGTTTATATACTTCTCTGAGTATAGAAGCTGTACATAAAATTTCATAATTCAGCCAAGTCAGCTGTTTTTTCATTGGAGGAAAGGAGTATGGATATAGAGAAACTGAATCTTAGAATGGAATAAAAATTATGCTGGGCTGAAGAAGGATTCCTTTCCTAGGAGAGCAGTATACTCTTGATGGAACATGGATCCTTGAGTATTTTTCCCACATGAGTGGCATTTTCCCAGATCAAGAAATATATAGACCAACAATTTAGTTGTTGAGGTTGCTCCCATAGGACTGCAGAGTACATATTTCCTTAGCAGGGAAGTAAGGGGAGTTTTCTCTTTTTCACCTGCTCTTCTGGAACCAGGATGACTTCAGGAACTACCTTTCATAAGAGAGAATGGTTTTCTAGGTGTTGCTTTCCAGTCTGTAAAATTCAACCAAACAATGGGAGGTTGTCTCCTAGTGCTTAGAGCATAAGTCCTAGAGCACGTACATCTGGGCCGTACTGGATCATTTTAGGCAGCAGATAACTTGTCTCTAAAATGAGGGTGGCCTTACTATTTCAACAAGGAGACATTAAGGCTATGTGAAATGAAAAAAAAAAAAAACCGCAAAATAATTAGACCACTACTTAGCAAGAGTAAGTAGTCAACAAATTGTTAATATCAATAGTATTGTTTTCAGCATGACTATTGCCAACAGAGTTAAGATAGAAATTTGACAGCAGGCTTAAGGGATAATCCTACCCAACTGGAATCCTTCATTGAATGCCTCCATTCAATTCACTGAAATTTCTGAGCTCTTAATATTGGCAAGGCTATTATAAGGGTTATAGAGATTATTAAGGCTTTTTTTTTTAATCACAGAAGCTCAAAATTCATGAGATGAGAAGACAATTAACAAAAATACCTCTGAAATAGAGCAAAGAGTAATTACGCCCATTAACGTTAAGAACGATTTTGGCCTTTCAAAGGAGGGCATTATTTTACCTAATGGGAGGGTCAGGACAGACTTCATCAAACAGGGAGGTTTTCAACAGCCCCACATGAAAGCATGGAGTTTGGGCAAAAAGAGATATGAACGAAGAAGGACAGACATTTTAGTGTGAGGAAGAAGGAAGAGCAAAGATATATAGGCTACTTTATGTGTGACCAAGGACTGAGATGAGGCTGGACATGTAGGGTAGGTGCACATGGCAGTAGGACTTCGTTAATTCTTTCTTGGATGGGCAGTGGAGAAGAATCACACATCTTGCTTGAGTGGACTGTACATTTCCTATGAACAGAATATTTAGGATTTTTTTTCAGAATATTTAGTTTTGTGTCTCAGTTTCTCGTGGTTTTGATACAATGACCAGACAGTAGCATTGCAGAAATTGTTCAAGTAAATGGCTGGGTGGGTGGGTAGGTGGATGGATGGATGAAGAAGAAAATAACAGTTATGGGATATATGCACCAGCTGTCTTGTACTTATCTGTTTGTTCATTTATTCATTCAGTCCATCAGTATTTAGTAAGTATTAAATAAACTGATATCAGAAACTGTACTGTGCAGTATGTGCCCCTTGAACTTGACCTGAATTATCCTCTCTACCGTAGGTCAGCCCAGGGAAGACCATCTTGCCCACCCCATGGAGAGATTAACTTTCTGTGTAGTACACTCTGTCTGTTAGAAGTCAGGGATGTTTTTTTTTTTCCCCCTTAGTCATCTTTGTTGAATCATTGATTTTGATAAGAAGGAGGACAGTTCTTTAAAAATATGGACCCCCCCCCAAAACCAATTTTTATGTTTCCCCAAGCACTGCAATTGAGACCACTCTGCTTGGCTATTAATACTCTAATGGAACAGCATGCCCTCTTACAGAGGGGAAGTCAGACATTGTGCTGAGTTGATTAGAAGTGATGGCATGGAGCTTCTTCCTGAGAACGGAAGTCCTGTAACCTCAAATACCAAGGACTATAAATCTCAGCAATATATAATGCTAATTGGTTTGAAAGTCCTAATCGACGCGGAGAACGGAAGCCAAGTTCAGAATGCTCAGGACTGGAAGCTCCAGGCCTCCGCCTGCTTCCAGAAGGAGACGTGTCGTTTTCTCCCTCAGTGCTGGGAAGAGCAATCAAGGATTTCAGAAGTTGAGGCTTGCTAAATGCCAGACTGGAAGCCCTGTGTGGTGGCGGTAGTGGGTACAGCTGAGGCTGGCCTGCAGCACATTGATCTGGGAAGCTGGTAAAAACGTGGAATTCAAACCAAACTAAATCCAAATCTCTGAATTTGGGTCCATCCTTTAGTATGTTTAACAAGTTCGTACTTGAGCCTTATGCACGGTGATTTCTGAGGACCACTGTGGCAAATACCAGTCCCCATCTGCTCCAGGAGCTCGTCCTCAGTCCCCTGCTTCTGTGTTGTAATGAAAATACTTCTGGGGCACCTGAGTGGCTCTGTCGGTTAAACGTGGGACTTTTGATTTCGGCTCAGGCCATGGTCTCAGGGTTATGGGATCAAGCCCTACTTCAGGCTCTTCACTCAGCGTGGAGTCTGCTTAAGATTCTTTCTCTCCCTCTGTCCATGCCTGCCCCCATTCTCTCTCGCTCACTTAAATAAATAAACAAGTATTTATTTATTTATTTATTTATTTATTTATTTATTTATTTATTTTAAAGAAAACACTTCTGACCATGGGTTTAGCCAACCCATGTTCAAACCTCAGTTCAGCCTCCTACTCACTCAGTGGCTTCATGCAAGCTCTGCTTGCTTGCTCCAAACTCCATTGCCTCTCATTTATAAAAGGAAGGAAATGAAGTCTATCAGTCTAGATTCTTATATGGTCCCCAAAGTTTAGAGAGCATATGAGCACATGAGAACCTGGTGAAGAACCAATATTATCAGTCATGGGTGTGAAACATGCATACGTTTGCCGAGTATAAAAGAGGCACTTAATATTCTGTATGCCTCAGTCTGAGACTAACAAAATCAAACCATTTTGAGCCCAGAGGCAGGCAAGTAAGATACAAAGAAGATTGTAGAGACCTGGCCTTGAGTCTCGGTCCCGCTGCTCATTGGCCCCAGAGGCGTCATCCCTCGGCTTCCCTCAAGCTTTAATTTGTCATCTGCAAAATGGACACACATCGTCTGCCTCTAATAGTTACTGTGAGTAATAGAGATACTTACATCATGTGCCTGGCAGGTATGAATACTAATATGTGAAACAAGATCGTGCCACAGTCAGGGTTGAGGTGAAACTGCTATGGCCTCTCATACCTCCCAATTAGTCACACCCCTAGTATTTGATATTGGACACCCGAAGTCTTCTCTATCATGCATAGTGTGTTTTGCAAACAGAGCTTCAGGTTCCTGAGCTTCCCTTTTCCAAACAGATAGTTGCATATGTTCCCCCCACCCCCAAGAAACTGTTGCATCCTCACTAATGATAACCATTTATCATCTACCATCTGCCTAACTTTGGGGAGGTTACTTGACCTTTTCAAGCCTTACTTTCCTCCTCTGCACCCTGGCCATACTCACTGCATCCCTATTAGTTGGGATAAGTCATGCTAAATGCTGTAATAGATAAACTTTGAAATCTGAGTGGCATCCTTATCAAAACAAAAGATTATTTACTCACATGCTAGTTAAATACAAAGTAGCCAAGTTAGGAGATTTTTTAATCATGCAGGCTTTCAGAGACCCAGTCTCCTTCTATCCTGTGGCTTCCAAGGTCACTGCAGAAAGAGAAGGGAAACCATGGAGACAGAATACCAGAGACCCAAGTCCCTCAACCTGGAAGTGACACACATCACCTCTGCTTCTGTTTCATTGACCAGAGCTAACTCAACTCTGCCCCACTGAGATGCTTGCAAGGGGGCACTGGAAAAAGTCCCTGGCAAGCAACCACTTCCCAGAATCAACTTTATATGATGGAAGGAGAGTACAGATCTCTATCTCAGCCACTGTTACCAACCCATAAAGTTGCCGTGAAGATTAAATGAGAAAATACACGTCAAATGCTTAGCACAGAGCCTGGTACATAGTATATAATCAATAAATGTTAACTGAGGGCATCATTCTTAAAGCCACAAGGTTAATTTCATGCTTTGTAAACACTAGTGGAACCCTCAGATGCTAATGACTTATTTACACTCTGAATTGGCTATCATGATGATCTATGCTGATTTTAGTGTGATTCTAATTCATTCAACTCACGCTTACTGAGTGTACCACCAAGACTGGAAGCCGGCAGTGAAACAGACCCTTCCGCCAGGCATTGCATGGAGTGGCGGAGAGAGGCCCTAAACACTAGGCCAATAATTACAGAAGTGACTATTTGAACTATAACTATGACAAATTACATGACAGAGAAGTACAAAGTACTAAAAAAATGCATACCTAGAGGACCAATCTAGGCCATAGAACTCAAGAAAAGATTTTGTGAGACCTCAAGAATGAATAGAAATTGGCCAAATGAGGAAGTGGGGGACAGATTTCAGGCAGAGGGAACAGACGTGAGCTGCTTCCTCCAGATCTCATTAACTCAGTCCTGGGGGTCATTCAGCTCGGACAGCAGACCTCATGGGACGTTCCAAAGCATCAGCAGGGTAAAAACACAAATAAACAAAAACATTCCGGTAAATACGCCCCCAAGAAATGCTAGCGACTTACAAAGAACACACAACATCCAAACACTGTAGCAGCTCTAAGGAACTTACAAATGTTTTCATCAACTACAAACAGTCTTTTTCTTTGGAATCTTCAATTGTATCTTTCAGTACATAACTTTTCTCAGCTTGACTCAAGTCACTGAATGTGTTTGAAATAGAAGTATTTCTGTGATTCGTACTGCTTTTGGATAAACATTGAGTCCAATCCTCACCAAGTTCCCCCATATATGCAGAAATATGATCTTATGTTAAGTGTTCTTGTTACAAAATAATTATGATGATGATGATGTGATGATGAAGATGAAGAAGAAGAAGAAGAAGAAGAAGAAGAAGAAGAAGAAGAAGAAGAAGAAGAAGCAGCAGCAACAGCTGGGAGGGATTTTGGAAGTGATAGATAGGTTTATGGCATGGAGTGTGGTAATGATTTCACTGTGTACCTTTATTTCCAGACTTACCAAGTTGTATACATTAATTACACACAGCTTTTTGTATGTCAAAAATAAGAATTTGAAAAAGTGAAATAAATAGTGACAGAGCACATCCAGTCTTCTAAGCACGCATACAAACACCAGCACGGGTGTGCACACACAAGCACACGCACAGAGTAGGGGAGTATCACTGCGGTCATAAAAAGAACTGCTAGGGAGACCTAAGGGTTTCAGGCCCCAGCTCTGCCATTGGCCAGCTGTGTGATCCAGAATGGCATTCAAAGCTCCTCATGGTTTGGAACATACCAAAAATCTTCTGAAATTCTTCCCTGCATGTGGCCTCTGTTACAGTTCGAGCACACATTCAGGGTCGCTGGCACGTCCCTCATGCGTCTATTATTCGTGCGTGATGTGAACACCCACTACCTGAGATGCTCTCTGTTAGTGGCCTCTGTCTCCAGCCTCACACACACACACACACACACACACACACACACACAC